>APFE031178522.1:5379-54755 GCA_000404065.3 Pinus taeda | reverse complement strand
GCTTCCAAAAATTTTGAAATATTTTACCGAAGGAGTCTCACCATACCAGAGCTCATGAGGGGTTTGAGTGCTGTTCACCTGGACATTTGTTTTGTTGAGAATAACAACTACAGCAAATGCAACTTCACCCCAGAAAGTTGCGAGAGTTCCAGACTCATCAAGCATAGCACAAGCCATTTGTTGAACCGTTCTGTTCATCCTTTCAACTACTCCATTTTGCTAAGGAGTCCTGGTTGTAGAGAATTCTCTTCTTATTCCATGTTCTTCACAAAAATAAAAAATTCATTTGAGGTAAACTCCCCACCTCTATCAGACTTGAGGCATTTAATTTAGTGATCTGATTCGTTTTCAACCAAAGCTTTGAAGGATTTGAATTTTTCAAAAGCTTCATCTTTGTGCTTCATCAGTCCTATCCAAACCATCCTTGAATAGTCGTCAATGAATAATATAACGTATTCTTCTCCCCGAGGTGACCTTTTCTTAGATGGACCACATACATCAATATGGACAAGCTCAAGTGGCCTGCTAGCTGATCCTTCCTTCTCAGGGAATTTAGTTTTGGTTTGCTTACCAAACTGACATGATTTGCATATTGTATTATCTGGAATTCTGATGTCTAGAAGACCACGAACTACCTGGTATTTGCATGCTTTCCTTATCTGTGAGAAGCTTAGATGCCCCAACCTCCGGTGCCATAGCCAGTGTTCATCATTCTTTCTCAGATATCATTGTTGATGTCCTTCTTTGAATATGTATAAATTATTTGGAGTTCTTATGCCTTTGATCAATGTTTCTCCTGTATCAACATCACGAACACTACATCCATTTGATCGAAATATTACCTCTGTTCCTTGATCGCACATCTGACTGACACTCAATAGATTATGATTTAAGCCATCAACATACATAACATTTCTTTCTTTGACCTTTTCTTTTAAAAGAACATAACCTTTACCTTTTATGAGTGCAGGGGTGTCATTTCCAAATGAGACCTTCTTCTCCTTCTCCAAGGCACTATATGACTGAAGTTTTTCTTTATCACCTGTCATATGTTTTGAACATCCACTGTCGATGTACCATTTATTTTCCTTCCCTTCTACATATAAGGCTATACCACATCTTTCTGGTTGTGGTTCTTTCATTCTCCATGTTTTGATATTTGAGGCTTGCTCCTTCTGAGTTGCCTGCCAAAACCTGCTCCTGCATTCAGAATCTTCATGACGAAAATTATTACAAATAGAACATTCTATTTCATTTTCAAGAGCAGAAAAGTTATTGTAGGTCCTTTTCATGATCCCAGTCATACTCCTCTATTTTTTAGTTTCTCTAGTCATGATAGTTTTGTAGGCAACACACTGAGCTGCTTTGTGTCCAAAGTTGTGACAAGAGAAACATTGGCCATTGAAGAAATTCCTGCGATTATCAACCCTGCGGATTGAATGATTGTAGTTTTCATTGACATTCATTATTGAGGCAAAATGAGAATGATTTACCTGTGGTCTGTTGTAGCTTCTGTTTATCCTTGAAGCAGATTGCCCTTGATTTACTTGGTGATCTCTGTTCATTCTTGAAGAAAAATGTCCCTGATTTACCTGGTGAGAAGCATTGTGCCTTTACTGTTGATTGTCAATTTGTTCACTTCTCCTTGCTGCATCAATATAACTTTTGGAGGTGGATGGCTTCTGTGCTTGAGATGCTTCTTCATTATATCCCAGACCTGTCTTGATTAGTGGAGAATGTTGTACTTTGATAATCTCATCTAACATTTCAGATCCTTTAACAAATCTAAGATTAAGAGCTTTAGTTTTCTCAATTTCTTTTCTAAGTCCCACTATTTCACATTCTAACTTTTCATGATGTTTTTCACTTTCAGCCAATTGGAATTGTAGAGTATCAATAATCATATTTTCTCTTCTAAACAAATTTTGAGTTTAGAAATCTCTTCATAAAGACCTTCTTCATCTATAGCATCCATGAAATCATAATCTTCAAAAGCCATTAAAAGTCTATAATTATTACCTTTTTCATATTCATCACTATTTGAAAATCTATCACTGTCTTCATGAGTGTAATAGCTTTTCTTATTTACATTATGTTTCTTGTTCCATCAAACAGGTTCCTTACCTCTATGAGGACACTTGGCAGCATAGCGACTGACTCTTCCACAAGAAAAACATTCGAAAGATAACTTACCTCTGAATCTTCCAACACCCCGTTGAAGGTTCTTGACAAAATTTGATTCTTCCTCTTCTTCTGACATATGTCCTGAGTCATAAGAATCTCCTTTTCTCGAGGCCTTGAATGCGGCTTCTCTTCTGTCTGATGGTCCCCCTTTCCTCATTTCATAAGCGGTTAGAATTATGTGTAGTTGCGACATGGTAATTTTCTGTAGATTCTCCTTTTCTTCTATTGTAGAAACTTTTGATTCAAAATTAGAAGACAAAGATCTCAGAACCTTTTCAACCACAATAGCCTCTTTTATTTCTTCACCCAAATTTTTCATACAATTAACAATCTCATCTATACGTAGGAAATAGTTAGCCACACTTTCATCATTGTACATTCTGAGATTTTGATATTGAATTCTGATGGTTTGAAGTTTTGCTTTTTTTACCTGTTCATCTCCCTCATAGCTCAGAACGATCTTGTCCCATATTTCTTTTGCGGTTTTATACTACATAACCTTGACGAATTTTGATTGAGATAGACATCCTAATAGAGTATTGACAACCTTTGCATTAGTTTCAAACCGCTTCTTCTCAGCCTTATCTGTAGGAGTTGCTGATGGAAAAGTGTACCCTGTATCTATGATATCCCAGACTTTTGTACCAAGAGATCGAAGATAGTCTGTAACTCTTACCTTCCAGTAGACGAAGTTGGTCCCATCAAAAATTGGTGGCCTGGTTGATGCTTCTCTCTCATAGTTGCTCATGATGATAGATCTTCCTTCAAGCGATCAAGCTTCTTCTGAAGGACCCGCTCTGATACCAATTATTGGAAATAATACTGAGAGGGGGGGTGAATCAGTATTATCTGGTCAATTATTTTCTTTTCCAAACCCATCACATATACGCTACTTCAGTTAGAGAAAACCACGTATATATGCAACTGAAGATAAGGAAACCCGCGTATACCATACAAACTTATAATTTAAAATATTCTACAGATGTTGAACATTAATCTGTGCATCAGGATCATATAAACAGTAACTAGGAACAGAAAAATAGAGCAAAAGACAATCACACACAAGAAGACAAGATATAAGGTGGAAAACCAATGTGGGTGAAAACCACCTGCTGCAATATGTCTCTATCTTTTCAATTAGAAACTTCTTTTTACAATGATTCCGTACTGGTGCAGTCCTTTACCAGTACGTAGGCTGCTACCTACAGAGAGCTACAATTCTTTCTCATTTTCTCGCTTCTCTTAGAAGGGAGCTACAACCCCCTTAGTTCTTGTACTAGTTGAGATACTAGTACGCAGGCTGCTACATGCAGAAGACTACAACCTTCTCTTCCTTCCAGGGACCACGTTTCATAAATTTTCAAACTGGATCCACAAATAACATCAATCAAACATCAAGAATTTCTGCATCAACCAATCACCTTTTCACCAATCAAAACTGAATCAAAATAAACACTTCTCTGATGACTGTACCCAAATCATAATAATAGTAATCACACCCCACTTCTGAAATTAGAATAGTATAGCAATAAATAGAAGCAGCTAGAACATAAATCAAGAGATGTACGCTACTTCACTATTTAGAAACCTGCATGCAGATCTATAAATTCATTCTTTCAAACATTTAGATATTAGTTAACCCAGATTATCATATTTATAGATCAAGCGTGTGCCACATATCACAGATCAAAATCAATAGAGATACCACTATTCCAACCTTAAGATTTTGACCCATCAATAAAACTTATCATTCTCCTTGCGCTCAGGTTCCTTCTTCATTCAGATCTAGATCTGCACCATAACCCAATCACAATATTCCAGATCTAGCACTTTATCATATATTCAATGATTCAAAAGGTGCCTTGCCAAATGATCTCCTTCCTCTTTTATAGCCTTAGGCCTTTCACAATACCACAAACCAAAAACCATAAAAATTCAATACCATGGACCCAATACTTGGGATCATCACTTATGACAAGATACCATGGCCCAAAACCATAGGTTCTATTATCACTTAGGTTGTTCCCTGGCTCCAGAAGGGAATACGACCGAGGTAACCACTAACCAATATTTTAGCTGCAGATCCTAGCCAATCTGCAACCAGAGAGGGCTCTCTCTTTGTGATTTAGATTTTTTTGATTATATGTTAGGCTAGTTATGAAACACAAGTTTTGTTTGGTGTTTGGAAGATGACATTCAATAGCACAAGGCAGTAAGTTGAGAGAAGTTCAAACCATTTGGTTGATGGAGTCTAATGGAAATAAACTTCTGGATATGGTTTCTTTGGCAATAGGAAAATTGCAAAGCAAGACAATTAAACACAGAACAACATTGAAGCTGAAATAGGATGAAATGAAGTCAAGAAATGAAAGGCAATCAAGAATCTTTCATTATGTTAACAGAGGGAAATTATGTAAATATTATCAGGGAGCAATTAAGAATTCCTTGATGATATTTAGTGTGGAAGAACCAGGGGGACAAGAGCAGTTAAGAATTCTTTCCTATGCTAGTCCTATGGAAAACATAAAAAACTACAGGAATTGAACACAGAGTACAACAAAGTAAATTTTGGGTTATCCTTTTTTCCTGTAATTTAGAACATAGTATTCATATGATAAATAAAACACAAATACAGTAACTCAAGAGTAAAGGAAACTTATTGATCCATGCATCAACACAAGAATTTTGCAATACATCCTTTAGCAATTGATTCCACAACCAACAAATTCACCAACACAGCATCCAACAATTTTATTTCAGAAGAGTTCTCAAAATTTACAGAGCAGGTCCATAATGATATTCATCAGCCAACACTAACACATCTCTTTTGAAAGTATTTATAATAAGTTTACAAAATATCCCGTAGGGAAATATCACGACATAAATTTATCCATCTACTCTGGCAGGGGCAATAAATGATGTGGAAAAAATCGCGCAACAATAAATCATGAAATAACTGTGTTGTACTGGCTGCTTTAGGTGTCCTTTTATTGCTGACTTTTTGGCTCTGATAGTTGGTTGATGGTTGCTTCCCTGATGTGCATTCCTAATGTGCTATCACTTGCCACTTGTGCCTGAGTTTGTTTCACCTTTTGGTGCGAATTCTATCCTCAGTTGATTTGATTTTCTGATAGGAGACCCTGATATTACCTTTTACCTGTAATGCAAACAATTTACAAAAAAGGAAAACCCAACTACCTTGGTAAGACCTCTAGCATGCTATGCCACCACTGATCTGTTGGTAATTGATGCTTTCTCAATTTAATTAGTGTCTCATCAGCTTCAGTGTACCTGTAATAGTTTGGCTGGAAATAAAAAAGATGTGCCACTTCATGCTCAATAAAAAACAAACTTTCCAGTTTATCATATAAACTTTGTCCAGAGGGAGGCACTGTCTCTTCTGAGCTACTTGATGATGTTGTAATCTAATTTTGCACATAGGTATTTAGCCTATGAGCATATTGTTCCTATTTTAACAGCTTCCCACTGCTAGTGACCAGGCTAGGTAAACCTTTGCTCTGTAACATTGCAAATTTATGTCTGAAGGCTTCTATCTCTATCTGCATTTCCTGGCATTTTCTTTCTATAGTTTGAACAAAATTCCTCATAGTTAGCACCTTCTTGACTCTTAAAATAGTCTTTGTCCTATTATGAATGTCTAGCGATGCTAATTGTTCACTGGTATGAGTGTTCAGAAAATGAATCATTTGATTGGCTTGCTCAGGCTTATTTGCCAATAATACCCTAGCCTTTTGAGTTTCATATTGGGCCACCCGTATCAACTCTACCTGGTCAAAAATAGTTTGAATTGCTGTCCATTAATCAACAATAGCTTGGCCAATATTATCGCATAACATGGTCTTGATTTCTGTCAGAGTTCTATGGAGAGTGAGGTCCTTCTCCAAGGCTTTTATCTTATTCTCTATGGCCTTCACTTCCCTTGTTTTCTCAACTACAATAATTTTTGTGTTGTCATAACTAACCTCAATTTTGGCTAGTTTTTTCTTGGTTTCCTTTAATTCTGCCATTTGGATCTCCAAAGCCTTTATTTCTTTCATCATCTCTTCCATGCTCAGGCTGGCCTCTTGTAGTGCGATTGCTGCTGAAGTTGAGGTACCTGTTGTTGATTATGGATCAAGGGGAGGGGTTGTTATGGTGACTGCTGGAGGAGGAGCTATGAGAATTGGAGCTGTTTGAGCTGGCTGAGAGGCCAATTCCTGCTGTTTTCCTTGTAGAGCTACTTCCAAGGCTTTCTCTGTATCCAACAATATTTGGTTCATCCTCATCAGTAAACTGACCACATCCTCTTCTTCATCTTTCTATGCCACCTTTATGGTCTGAGGGTGTATTGTAGCTGGCAGCTTCAGTTGTCTTCTCAGGGCTTCTATGTCTTCCTCCTTCTTTCTTATTAAGGTTTGTGTGCCTGTGGGATCCTTGGGATCATGTCCCAATTCTATGATAATTTCTTCCGAGGATTTTATTCTATTTTCCTTGGCTAATGAGGAGGCTTTTTCTAGCTCTAATTGGGCAGAAGTGTCATACAATGAGTTTTGTAGTCTATGAGCCATTAGTGCTTTGTCTGCCAAGGTGGAGTATACCACGTCTCCAGCCTGTTTGTCTAACTCAATCTGGTCTATTGGGTGGATGTCTTTAGCAAGAACTTCCATATTGGTCCTGATATAATTTGCATCTAACAGTGGCTGCTGTATAGTGTGCCTGAAGCGACTAAGGGTCGTCTTCCCTGCCTGGATATCATAGGCTGCCATTAGCCTTTGTTGATTGGTGGGAGCCATTCTTAACAATTGGTTATAAAGCTGAAACCTCACTGGTTCATTTCTAGCATTAATTTTTGTGAATGCTCTCTTGATATCAGAGCCTTGCTTGCTGTGTTGCTTGGTGGATGTAACCTCCACACCAGGTTGTCTCTCTTGCTCCTACTGAAATGAGCTAGTCGATGTTTCCAAAAATGGAGGGATCTGTTGTTCAGAAGTTCCCTCACCCCTAATGTTGCATGTTGTTTCTTCTATGAATTCTTCCTCAGAGTAGGGGTTTAGCCTTTGTTTCTTCTCACCTTGCTGATTTGTAGATGCCCCTGTAGGTGTCTCTTCTGGTCTGTCCCTCTTTTTGGCTCTTTCCTCATTATGAGGGGTTTGTAGTACAGGGATCTCGGCTGCCTTTACTTGTGTTGAAGGGCCTTGTTCTTGACCCTTTTCCTGGTTTGTAGATGGTTGTTATGCCATTGTATTCTGCTACTCTGTATGTTGCATTTCTTTACCTTTCCCTGCAGGTGGAGTGGTTTCTTGAGTCGGTTGTTGTGAAGGTGTAACAGCTGATGTGCTTGCTCCAATATGTTGAGGCTGTGTGAAAGCGTCCTGTGCAAAATAATCCAGGTAAATTCTCTTCTCATAGTCTTTCATTTCTTTTTCTAATCTTTCTTCTTTAGTAAGATCTTCAATTAATGTGCCCTCTACCCATTCCTGTCGATTAGCATATTGTTCAATGTGAGGGATTGGCTGGTGCACATATCCTAAAAGCTTGTTTTTGACTCTCCTATAGCTTATGACATGTTCAGGGTCATATGGTGCCCAATAAAAGCTTTGTTTCAGCATGAGTTCATCTCTTAGCATCTTGTCTACATCATTCCAGGCTTCTTCCCTCTTATTAGAAACAAAAGGACCCAATTGATGTCTTATCTTAAGTTGTGCCTTTTTATTTTTTCCATGGAAATGAGTCAAAGCTGCACTACTAAATTACCTGAAATATTCCAAGGCAAAGAGTCTCATGGGGACATATTTTGGCAGCTTGTAGGGGGGTAATTCACAACCATAAATCCTGATCACTGTATGGTTTTGGTAGAAATACCAATCACCAATGTTGTAGCCCCTTGAGAGATGTAAAATTCTCTACATTTCAGTAGTGAGATTGCCAGGAGGAGTCATCATCAACAGGAAAGTGGTTGGGTAAATGAACATGTCAATGAACTCACAATATGTGTAAGGTGAGTAGTGAACTTCATGGAAAACTGAGGTCCAGAAAATGACAGATCTCCTCTCTCCTTTGGAGTCTAGTTTCTTAAGAGGAACTTGGAAACTATTAGGGTGATAGTACAACAACAGATGGTATATGTAGAATGTATATTTGAACACTCTTTCTCTCTCCAACATCATAAACTACTCATGGATTTTGTTTGCTATGAAGGTGGCATAGTCATACATGATAGCAGGGGATTGTCTTGGAGTGAACATGGACATTAGCAAAAACACAGTTTCATCAACAAACTCATTGGTTTTGCATCCTAGAATGTAGGATATCATGTCTATTAGGAGTTTCCCTATTTCATTGAGTGAGACTTGATGATAAGGTGGAGGATGATCAGGCTGGCACTGTGGTTGCATAAACAACTGACCTAGTCTTGTTATTTCTGAGATAGGCAGCTTTGCACCTTGATCAAGCAGGAGTTTCATGGTGAGAGGAACCAGAGGCTGAGTTGACTCAAAGTTCAACATATCATTTATGGACTAAGGAGTAATATAGAACAATACAGATCCAGCTAGAGTGAGGATTGCTCTTTGTGTGGGATCATAGTTTGCACAGCATAAATGAATGAAATCAGGCAGCACATTGACTGAAGTGAGGTAGTACATAGGCATGTTGGATTCCCAGATTCTCAGGACATCAGTGTTATTTCTGTGGTTATTTCTAAATTGACAAAAGGTTTGTAGGTGAGACTTGAGACCCATCATGTCCTTAATCTGGAAGTCCCTGTTTGCCAGAGGTAACCATTCCAAGTCCTTATGTGGTGCATTCAAGGGTGCAATGTTGAGAGCCACTAGAGCCTCCATGCCTCAATTTGTTAAGTGACCCTAATCTTGAGTTTAGAGCTCTTTGGAGTAACAGACAACAGAACAGTGGACTTAGTTTCCCAAAGAAAATTACAGACTGAGCTATGCTTGTGGAGATTGCTGCCTTTTGTGAAATTTACAGTCACAACAAAGTTTACAGAATTGGTTTGGAATGTTGGAAAAACAGGGGTAGAGCGCTCCTTTTACAGGTGCTTTTTGGCAATTTTACAGGCAGAGATGGGCTTGAATTGCATTCTTTTGTGTGATTTGCAGAGGTAGACATATTTTTCAGGTTTTCTTTGGTAACAATGGTCAGACAGTGACTTAAAGTGCAGAGGTTTGTAGGCAACTCATTTGACTTGAATTTATCTCTTCAGGTAATTTTAACAGAGAAATTTCGTAAAAACAGGGTTTGTGGGCGACTATCGAGTAAATACCTGTTTTATGGGTGCCTGGTGTACAATGAAGACTGTAGGCCGAGCTGAGGTAACGTGTTGTGGAGTTGACTTCACTAGGTGACGGACTGTGCAGCTTCAGTGGAAAATTCGTTGTAATTTGCATGTAGGGGTTGTGCAAGTAAACAAAATAGGAATAAAAAAACAATTGCTTTCCCGAGTTTTTATAAAAATTTGGACTTTTCGAGCTTTTGGTACTTTTTGGGGATGACGTCAACATGAAATAGCTTTTGTCCATTAGCAGAGTATGGAAGGTGACGTGGTTGCTGTCGGGGTCGCTGACATGGGGAATGACATGGCAGACATGGCAGATGAACGACAACGTGGGTGATGACGTGGTGCTGACGGGATAGTGACGCGGGTGGTAAGCCAAATGGTGGTATACGGTTTCCATCAGACCACCTTTAGTACGGGGGCGGTTTCTGTCAGAGCGGGCACGATGCAGTAAGATTATGAAAAGTATCCCTGGGTACGACAAGAAAACTGCCGACCATCGGGTGCTAACGCCCTGACATTGGGGCACTTCCAATATCGTTGAGGGCCGTTGGATTTGGAAAGCGCGATCCAATGGTGGATGGGAAGGTGAGTTGTCAGAGGTTTAATAAAGCAGCGCGCGATATTTCAAATAGTTTATAAAGTTTGGTGGGTTAAAAACTTTAGGTTATCGAGAAATGCGGACATGGTTTTTATTAATTAACCAAAATTTAACTAACCCGGTTTATTGCGCGGCGGGTATGGTTATTTGTTTGACCAGAGGTCTAACAAATCCCAGTGGGACACGTGGTGGGTTATCATTGGCCCCAGGTGGACCAATGGCTCCCAAGGAATTTTTAAAACATAGCCATATTAGGCAGGGGCGGGATATATATAATGTTTTGGGGTTTTTGCTTTTTATATATAGTAGGGGTAGGGAAACATTAACATAGGAGCTATATAATAATTTAGGGTGTTAATATGACAAATGATAGGGAAATGCTAAGTTTATAAGGTAAAACTTAGATTTTTTTAGGAAATGAAAGGGAAATGAGATCATTATGTTTACACAAGAAATGTGGCTTGTGTTGACCAAGTAAACATAATGTTTTGCTTAGTAATTCTCAAAAATGAAATGGATTAGGACTATTGAGCAGATCTCAATCTCCTTAGGGGATGTTTGTGAAGTTTGTGGGGGAAATGAGAGGGGAAGCCAGTCATGATCCATTGAACTTGTAGCCACTTTGCCATGATGCTTGTGATACTTTTTAAACTGAACATCACTCTGCTTTCTGCAACCTCATAATTATCTGCCTACCCAACCTAAAACACCTAACATTTTTTCTTCTTTTGATTGGTTGCATTTGAACTAGCAACCTTGATTTTCCTCTTTTCTTTTGGCTTCCCTCCTATCTAAATCTATCCTTATTTCTACCAAGGGCTCAAATTGAGCAGTTGGGCCCTTTAATTCTCTATCTCATCTAGTGATCTGCGAAGCTTGAACTGTTTAAGCAAATCTTATTCTTTATTCTCAAACAAGAAATTTAAACATGATCTAGCCAGGGTTAAACTGTCTGGCTATTCATCCATGGTGAGAAAGTTAGTGATTGCACTTTCTGAACTTGTTATACAACATGTAGTACAGTAGTAGCTTTTTAACAAGCCACTTCCCTGATCTTTCTTTGGGATTCCTTCCCTTTCTCTTTATCTTGAATTTTGATTTATTGATACTATGAAACCTTTGCAGCATGGAAAGGATGATCATATTTGGTATTTCCACAGTCAATCATGAGAAATGATACCTATTGGTATAGGAACCTAATAGTGGATCCACTTGGGGATGGCTTTTCCAAGAGAAAAGCCAATAACAACAGGTCAGATGGCCTTATTCTCATTCCTTGCTGTGTTTTAAAGCTTCCTTTTGCTGCAAGCTAACCAACTGAACCTTTGTGGCATAGATGCATTTCACATAAGCTGATTTGAATCTAAGTGCAGCTTTGTCTTTGATGGTTGATCAGAATTGTTTTCCATCATCTCTACTTTTTTCAAGTTCTCTCTTGATTGTTTATGGTAGACACAAAATATATACCAAGGGTGGTATAGCTGTTTGCTTCTTTCTCAAAATTTGTTGCATCTTATTTCCTATCCTATTGCTGAAATCAACTGCTAAAATAAACACTTTTTATGTACAAACTACATTCTTGTTCTATTTAACAAGGAGGTTCAAAAAAATGCTTAAGCATTCGCCCATTTACTGGGCCTTCCTGAGTTTCTGTGCCGTCCAAACTCTTCAAAAAATAGGTGTTGTTTCCTTGTACAGCCTGGATGACAAAAGGGCCTTTCCACAGGAAATCAAATTTGCCATGTTTTCCTTTGTCTTCCCTTCTAGAATCCCACTTTAGCACTTTGTCTCCTGTGAAGAAATCCTCAGCTTTTGTTCTTTTATCGAAAATATTCTTGAGTTTATCTTGCAGAACCTGAGTTCTCTGATATACTTCCTCTCTAGTTTGTTGCAAGTGAATAGTTTGATTGATTCTCCTTTGGATGTCATTGGGTTCTGCTTGTAACTCTTGCAACAATTTGATCACAGGGATTCCCAAGGATGAGGGGAACACAACCTCCATGTCGTAAACCAATTCATATGGGTTGGTTCCAATAGATATTTTGGTGGTCAATCTGTCTGCCCACAGTGCATTTACTAAATTTTTATCCCAGTTCCTTTTGTTCTCCTCCAAGACTTTTTTGATGATGTTGACCGGGCTTTTATTCGATGATTCTACTAGAACATTACCTTGAGGGTAATAGGCTTTGGAATGACCTAAGGTAATGTGGTATTTGTGGCAAAAATTGATTATTCTTTTGGACTTAAAGGTAGCAGCATTGTCTGTAATAATCTTATCTGGATAGCCAAATCTAGACGGGATATTGGTTTCTAAGAATTGCATGATGATTGAGTCATTGGCTTGCCTACAAGGGATAGCTTCTATCCATTTGGTAAAGTAATATGTGGCAATTAAGATCCACTTGTGTTGTCCAGAAGAGGAAGGATGAATTTCTCCAATGAAATCTAAACCCCATTGTTGAAAAGGCCTTTCCGTTGAAATAGGTTTGAGGGGTAAGGGTAATAGCTTCCTTTTGCCTTCAAAGATCTGGCATTTATGGCAAGAAACTACAAATTTTCTCACATCAGCAAATAGGGAGGGCCAATAAAAACCAGCTCTTAGAATTTTATCAGTTGTAGATTTCCAGTATAAGTGTCCTCCACAGTCCCCTGCATGAAATTCCTTGAGTATTTTGTCAGTTTCATCCTGAATTAGGCAATTAAGCAAAATACCTTCATGATTTTTCCAAAATAAAACATTGTCAATAATAAAAAACTTTAAAGCTTTCATTTTCAAGAATCTCTTTTTAGTTCTAGATAGCCCTGGAGGAGCTTGCAGGTTTAACAATACAAAACATATATCAATGTACCAAGGTGATTGTAAAAAGGCTTGATTGATCTGTGGAGTCGCCATCTCCTGTTCGTTATCTAGTTCATTAATGTCAAGGGCTTGAAAGTTGGTTTCAGTCATTAATTTGGCTAACCCTTGTCCCTTTATGAGTTTTTTTGGCTTGATCTCAATGTCATACTCTAAAATGTTGGCTATCCATTTGCCTTTTTTACCTTCAATTCCCTCTTGAGTCAGAATATCTTTGACCACTGCATTTGGAACATAGGCAATTACATGAGAGTACAAGATATAAACTCTAAAATACTTTATGGCCTTTACAAGAGCATAGGCTCACTTCTCCATGATTTGGTATTTGAGTGGAGCATCTCTAAGTGCTTTGCTGAAGAAAGCAATGGGCTTTTCACATCCTAGGTCATCTTTTTGTAATAGGATAGCAGCAATATTATGCTTAGATGCAAAGGAAAAGATTACGAAATCTCCATCAAACTTGGGGCTTGTGAGAACATGTGTTCTTGTTAAAGCTATTTTGATTTCTTCAAAGGCTTGCTTAGCTTCTATTGTCCATTTGACTTTAGAATATTTCTTCAGCATATTATTCAACAGTCTAATTAGCTCGGCCAAATTGAGAATGAATCTTCATAGGAAATTGATCTTCCCTAGAAAGGCTTGTAACTCCTTGATGTTTATTGGGTGAGGGACTTGAAGAATAGCTTGTATTCTGTCTGGATCAATACTTATTCCATCTTTAGAAATTATGTGACCTAGGAGTTTGCCTTCTTCCAGGCCAAATAATGATTTCTTTGGGTTCAATGATATGCCATATTTTCTGCAAATTAGGAACACTTGCCTCAAATGATCTAAGTGTTCTTGGTATGATTTTGAAAAAGCAGTGAGATCATCAAGGTATATGACTAAAAATTCATGGATCTCTTTATCAAAGTCTATGTCCATTGCTCTCTGAAATGTGGGCCCTGCATTTTTGAGTCCAAAAGGCATCTTCACATATCTAAAGGTTCCCCAAGGTGTTGTAAAGGCAGTTTTATCTTGGTCATCTGGGTGAACTAAGATCTAATTAAATCTTGAGAATCCATCTAATAATGAGATCCTTGAAGCACCCACTAACCTTTGTAAAATGTGATCCATCTTGGGTAAGGGGTAGTGGTCTTTGAGAGAGACTTTATTCAAATTTCTTAGGTCCACACAAAGTCTTATTTCTCCAGTTTTCTTCCTAGTGGGTACCAAATTTGAAATTCATTCAAAAAACCTAATAGGTGCAATTATTCCAGCTTAATACATTCTTTTGACTTCTTTTTCAATAAGGGGAAGGAGGAATGGATTAATCCTTCTTAGCTTTTGTTTAAAAGGTTTTTGATTTTCTTTCAAGGGTATTGTATGTTGGATAACATATGTGTCATAGGATTTTAGATCCTCATAGCTCCATGCAAAGACATCTTGGAACTCTATAAACAACTTAATGTATTTTACTTTTTGGTCAGGAGGCAATGTTTTGGAGAGTTTTACCATTTTGGGATTTTCTGTGGTTCTAATGTTGCAGTCTTTAATTTCTGCATTTAATAGTTGCATTTTTGGCTTTCTTGGAATGTCATTTGAATCAAATATATCCTCCAAAGGAATCAGGCCTGTGGGCAGGACATTGTCCTTTAGTTCAATTACTTCGGATTCTTCCTCAGTTATTTCATCAAAATTCATTTGTTTTAGCTCTTGCAGATTTTTGTGATTAAAAGTTGTTGGATGCAGAATCAAATTTGCTGCTTCAGCTGATATATTTTGCTCCATTTTTTCAATTTGTTGTTGATCATCAATAATGCTTGTGTCTATGTTTGTACCTAAGAATTCTTCTTTTAGAGTGAGGAAATTATTGATTTGGGTATCATTCTCAAACACTTAACAATTTTTCACATTATCTGGGGCAGCAGGTCTGTGTTTGATCTCAGCAGTGAAGTGATGATTGGGCTCGAATGACGGTTTGCAAGTGTCGGCAAAGGTTGCCAAACTATGTGCATGTAGGTTGTGTTTTCTTGGAATTTTGGTGAGCTGTGATTCCAAGAAGGTGTTCAGTATTTCCATGGCTGCACCCCTATAAGCTCTTAGCCTAGTATCATTTGTAAAAAACTTTCCCTTCATCTGTTGTATTATCAAACCTGAGTCCCCTAGAATTGAAATCTTGGTCACCCCTAGACTTCTCATCAGTTTAAGTCCCAGCAAAAGGGATTCATATTCAGCCATATTATTTACACATTTGAAATTAGCCTATATGCATGGCCCTAAGCATGGTCATTTTGTATGTTGTGTATCCAAATCCCTGCCCCTGATCCCAATTTGTTCACTGATCCATCAAACTCTAGGTACCATAAGATTTCTTGATCACTGCTCGTCTCAAGAGTTTTGGGAACTTGCTTAGTGGGCAGTAGGTTTGAACTTTGTAGCTGATATGATATATCTTGTTCACTTGTTACATCAATCACATCAACAATTTTTCGGTCTTTGTCACTGGATTGTTCATTTATGCTCATTGTCTATGTTGTTTCTAGGAGTTTGGCCTTAGTTTTGGGGCACATGTCAGCATTGTATAAGATAAATGAATCCATATCAAAATGTATAGAATAGATGGGGAAGTTTTGGGGTTTCTCTTGACTGCTAACCACATATTTCATCAATGTTTCCTGGTACAATTTCTTTGGGTGGCCAAAGACTGAAATGGTGGCATATGACATATCTAGTTGCGAAGATCCTTGGACTTTCGCACCCCAAGATCTGGATAAGAGCATGACATACTTAGGTGGGATATCAGCCACCACCACATCCATCAAGATTGTTTTGGCTGGATATTGTACTAAAGACACACAAAGATCTTTGATTAGGCCTAGACACCTAACCTGACTGGAATCAAATGAGAACAAGTCCTTATATGGCCTTGTGATGTCTAGATCTAGCTTTTCCATCGCTGACTTGGGCATTAGATTATGGGAAGTGCCTGAATCAAACATTGCATTATGTAACACTTTGTCATGAATGTTCAAGCTTACATAGAATGGAGGAACTCCTCCATCTACTGTCTTGCCATTGACTTCAGGACCAAAAAATAGCTCTGGTTGATCATCTAGGACATTGACTGCATCCCTAGTTTATGATATTTGAAGGGACCTATTAATCTGTTCCCTGTAGACCTCATGTTTAGCCAATTCTGATAGTGGCATGGCTATTTTTATCTTACCTATTTCTATCTCTAGGTTGAAATGTTTTTCCATTTGAACTCTTGTATTGTGGACAACAGACTTTTCCTTTTCTGTTGTGTTTTTCGTGTTCTTTTCTTTATCAGGACTGTTGTAAGGAACTGCACCTTCTTTGGAATTTACTACAGCAGATCTATTTAAACTTTCTTTTGGGAAGGAGGAAGAAGATGGTTGATTGTTTGATGGTTCCAGGTCCAAAATGTCCTCTATGATGGGCTCTTTTGGGTTGAGGTCTGTCTCAGCAGTGAATTCTGTGAGGGGAGAAGTATCCTTAGCACTCCTAGGCTATTTGGTATCTTTCAATTTGGTAGGTGTAGGTACATTTATTGTTCTACTTCTCAATTTGTATTGCTTATGAACCTCATAGATTGCTGCATCATAGCCTTCTTTAAAATCAAATGATTCTCCATATTTGGTTTGAAACTGATTTAAATTATGAGCCTCTTGATCATCCCATGTCAGGAAAATTTGTTGCTCACCATTTAAACCCATTAGATTAATTTGTGTGTCCTGTATAGGCTCACTGGAGGTTGAGGCTTCAGCATAATTCTCTTGAAATGGGGGTCTGATGTTCTGATCAGGGTCAGTCCTTCCAGCATTAGGGTTTTGATTCTTTCTAAAGTTTGGGCTTCTTGTTGTGTTACTTGGTTGTCCTTCCCAGGATGATTTCCTTTCAATATTCTCCACCCTATCTCCTAATCTATCCATACCTTTAATGATTGAATCTAGCTTTTGCTCAAATGCTAAAGGTTCTTCTTTGAAAGTTGTTCTTCTTTCAGTTCTAGCCCGGTTTCGTTTAGCAATCAAGTTTGCCTCTACACTAATAGCTATATTATGCATGTCTGCTAGGCTTAATGGGGCTCTTTCCCTCAGCTGATATGCCATGTCCGAATCAAATCCATCAGGGAATTTGATCAAGGCAAGGTCAGGAGGGGGTCTAAGGTTCTGAGGAATGGCACTATAGACATTATTGAACCTTGCACAATAGTCTTGAACAGTCTCTTGTGGGACCCTTTTTAAATTGTCATATTTAGTTAAAATGTGTAAAGGGTATTTCTTATTTTCCCATCTGTTTAAGAAGGATTGATATAGGGCCTTAGGATTGGCTATAGAATTTGCAGCAAGTAACTAGGTCCTCACATCACCAGTTAGACTTTGGACAAAGATTTTCATTCTCACATCATCATCATCAATTCCATAGTTCTCAAAATAATCTTGCATTTTCTTGGTGTGTTGTTGAGCTGTATAGGAGCTAGTACCATCAAAGTAGGTGATCTTGCTTTGATAGTCTTGAGGCATAACCCCTAGATTGGCAGGAAATTATAAAGGAGCATAATAGTTGGCCATATTTACAGGGATAAATGGGACAAGAGGAATGAATAAGAGGGTTGGAACAGGGGGTACAACAGTGGAAATATGAGTGGTGGATGGGGGAGTGGATTGGAGAGGCTATAGTATTGACAGAAAGGACCGTTGCTCTCCCAGGGGTAAGCTCAGATTTTGTAAGGTTTTGCTGAAGTATATCAAGGTCTAAATCAGCAATTTCTAGACTTTCTTGTCTCCTAAGGGTTTTAGGGATCAAGTTAGGATTTTCAGAGATAGCTGGGGGATTAGGATCTAGATTTAATCTGGTGTAACGAGTTTTCTTTTTTGGAACCAACTTCTAAATATGTTTTTGGTATTTTTCCTTTGAATATGTTTAGAACAGGGAGGTTGATTACCTTTGATTCAGTTCCCCAGTGGAGTCACCAATAATGTTATCACTCAGGTTGTTCCTTGGCTTCAGAAGGGAATACGGCCAACGTAACCACTAACCAATCTTTTAGCTGTAGATCCTAGCCAATCTGCAACCAGAGAGGGCTCTCTCTTTCTGATTTAGATTTGTTTGATTATATGTTAGGCTAGTTATGAAGCACAAGTTTTGTTTGGTGTTTGGAAGATGACATTCAATAGCACAAGGAAGTAAGTTGAGAGAAGTACAAACCATTGGGTTAATGGAGTCTAATGGAAATAAACTTCTAGATATGGTTTCTTTGGCAATAGGAAAATTGCAGAGCAAGACAATTAAACACAGAACAACATTGAAGCTGAAATAGGATGAAATGAAGTCAAGAAGTGAAAGGAAATCAAGAATCTTTCATTATGTTAACAGAGGGAAATTGTGTAAAAATTATCAGGGAGCAATTAAGAATTCCTTGATGATATTTAGTGTGGAAGAACCAGGGAGACAAGAGCAGTTAATAATTCTTGCCTATGCTAGTCTTGTGGAAAACATAAAAAACTACAGGAATTGAACACAGAGTACAACAAAGTAAATTCTGGGTTATCCTTTTTTGCTGTAATTTAGAGCATGGTATTCGTATGATAAATAAAACACAAATACAATAACTCAAGAGTAAAGGAAACTTATTGATCCATGGATCAACACAAGAATTTTGCAATACATTCTTCAGCCATTGATTCCACAACCAACAAATTCACCAACACAGCATCCATCAATTTTATTTCAGAAGAGTTCTCAAAACTTACAGAGCAGGTCCAGAATGATATTCATTAGCCAACACTAATACATCTCTTCTAAAAGTATTTATAATAAGTCTACAAAATATCCCGTAGGGAAATATCAAGACATAAATTTATCCATCTACTCTGGCAGGGGCAATAACTGATGTGGAAAAAACCGCACAGCAATAAATGAGGAAATAATTGTGTTGTACTGGTTGCTTTAGGTGTCCTGTTATTGCTGAATTTTTGGCTCTGATAGTCGATCGATGGCTGTTTCCCTGATCTGCGTTCCTAATGTGCTGTCACTTGCCACCTGTGCCTAAGTTTGTTTCACCTTTTGGCGTGAATTCTCTCCTTGGTTGATTTGATTTTCTGATAGGAGACCCTGATATTACCTTTTACCCGTAATGCAGACAATTTACAAAAAAGGAGAACCCAACTACCTTGGTAAGACCTCCAGCATGCTCTTCCACCACTGATCTGTTGGTAATTGATGCTTTCTCAATTTAATTAGTGTCTCATCAGCTTCAGTGTACCTGTAATAGTTTGGCTGGAAATCAAAAAGATGTGCCACCTCATGCTCAATAAAAAACAAACTTTCTAGTTTATCATATAAACTTTGTCCAGAGGGAGGCACTGTCTCTTCTGAGATGCTTGATGATGCTGTAATCTGATTTTGCACATAGGTATTTAGCCTATGAGCATATTGTTCCTATTTTAACAGCTTCCTACTGCTAGTGACCAGGCTAGGTAAACCTTTGCTTTGTAACATTGCAAATTTATGTCTAAAGGCTTCTATCTCTGTATGCATTTCCTGGCATTTTCTTTCTAAATTTTGAACAAAATTCCTCATAGTTAGCACCTTCTTGACTCTTAAAATAGTCTCTATCCTGTTATGAATGTCTGGCGATGCTAATTGTTCATTGGTATGAGTGTTCAGAAAATGAATAATTTGATTGGCTTGCTCAGGCTTATTTGCCAATAATACCCTGGCCTTTTGAGTTTCATATTGAGCCACCCCTATCAACTCTACCTAGTCAAAAGTAGTTTGTATTTATGTCCATTGATCAGCAATAGCTTGGCCAATCTTATCCCACAAAATGGTCTTGATTTCTGTCAGAGTTCTATGGAGAGTGAGGTAATTCTCTAAGGCTTTTATCTTATTCTCTAGGGCCTTCACTTCCCTTGTTTTCTCAGCTACAGTCATTTTTGACTTGTCATAACTAACCTCAATTTTGGCTAGTTTTTCCTTGGTTTCCTTTAATTCTGCCATTTGGATCTCCAAATCCTTTATTTATTTCATCATCTCTTCCATGCTCAGGCTGGCCTCTTGTAGTGCGGTTGCTGTAGTTGCTGCTGAAGTTGAGGTACCCATTGTTGATGCTGGATCAAGGGGAGGGGTGGTTATGGTGACTGCTGGAGGAGGAGCTATGAGAATTGGAGCTATTTGAGCTATCTGAGAGGCCAATTCCTGTTGTTTTCCTTGTAGAGCTACTTCCAAGGCTTTCTCTATATCCAACAATCTTTGGTTCATCCTCATCAGTAAACTGATCGCATCTTCTTCTTCTTTTTGTTGTGCCACCTCTGTGGTCTGAGGGTGTATTGTAGCTAGAAGCTTCAGTTGTCTTCTCAGGGATGCTATGTCTTCCTCCTTCTTTCTTATTAAGGCCCGTGCGCCTTTGGGATCCTTGGGATCATGTCCCAATTCTATGATAATTTCCTCCAAGGATTTTATTCTATTGTCCTTGGCTAATGAGGAGGATTTTTCCAGCTCTAATTGGGCAGAAGTGTTATACAATGAGTTTTGCAGTCTATGAGCCATTAGTGCTTTGTCTGCAAAGGTGGAGTATACCATTTCTCCAGCCTGTTTGTGTAACTCAATCTGGTCTATTGGGTGGATGTCTTTAGCAAGAACTTCCAAATTGGTCCTGATATAACCTGCAGCTGACTGTGGCTGCTGTATAGTGGGCCTGAAGTGACTAAGGGTCATCTTCCCTGCCTGGATATCATAGGCTGACATTAGCCTTTGTTGATTGGTGGGAGCCATTCTTAACAATTGGTTATAAAGCTGAAACCTCACTGGTTCATTTCTAGCTTTAATTTCTGTGAATTCTCTCTTAATATCAAAGTCTTGATTGCTCTGTTGCTTGGTGGATGTAACCTCGACACCAGGCTGTCTCTCTTTCTCCTGCTAAAATGAGCTAGTCGATGTTTCCAAGAATGGAGGGATCTGTTGTTCAGAAGTTCCCTCGCCCCTAATGTTGCCTGTTGTTTCTTTTGTGAATTCTTCCTCAGAGTAGGGGTTTAGCCTTTGTCTCTTCTCACCTTGCTGATCTTTAGATGCCCCTATAGGTGTCTCTTCTGGTCTGTCCCTCTTTTTGGTTGTTTCCTCATTATGAGGGGCTTGTAGTACAGGGATCTCGGCTATGTTTACTTGCGTTGAAGGGCCTTGTTCTTGACCCTTTTCCTAGTTTGTAGATGGTTGTTCTGCCATTGTATTATGCAGCTTTGAATGTTGTATTTCTTTACCTTTCCCTGCAGGTGGAGTGCTTTCTTGAGTCGGCTATTGTGAAGGTGTAATAGCTGATGTGCTTGCTCCAATATGTTGAGGTTGTGTGAAAGGGACCTGTGCAAAATAATCCAGGTCAATTCTCTTCTCATAGTCTTTCATTTCTTTTTCTAATCTTTCTTCTTTAGTAAGATCTTCAATTAATGTGCCCTCTACCCATTCTTGTCGATTAGCATATTGTTCAATGTGAGGGATTGGCTCGTGCACATATCCTGAAAGCTTGTTTTTGACTCTCCTATTTCTTATGAAATGTTCAGGGTCATATGGTGCCCAATAAAAGCTTTGTTTCAGCATGAGTTCATCTCTTAGCATCTTGTATGCATCATTCCAGGCTTCTTCCCTCTTATTAAAAACAAAAGGACCCAATTGATGTCTTATCTTGAGTTGTGCCTTTTTATTTTTTCCATGGAAATGAGTCAAATCTGCACTACTAACTTGCCTGAAATATTCCAAGGCAAAGAGTCTCATGGGGACATATTTTGGTAGCTTGTAGGGGGGTAATTCACAACCATAAATCCTAATCACTGTATGGTTTTGGTAGAAATACCAATCACCAATGTTGTAGCCCCTTGAAAGATGTAAAATTATCTACATTTCAGTAGTGAACCTACTAGGGGGAGTCATCATCAACAGGCAAGTGGCTGGGTAAATGAACATGTCAATGAACCGACAATATGTGTAAGGTGAGTAGTGAACTTCATGTAAAATTGAGGCCTAGAAAATGACAGATCTCCACTCTCCTTTGGAGTCTAGTTTCTTAAGAGGAACTTGGAAACTATCAAGGTGATAGTATAGCAGCAAATGGTATCTGTAGGATGTATACTTGAACACTCTTTCTCTCTCCAACATCATAAACTGCTCATGGATTTTGTTTGCTATGAAGGTGGCATAGTCATACATGACAGCAGGGGGTTGTCCTGGAGTGAACATGGACATTAGCACAAACACAGTTTCATCAACAAACTCACTGGTTTTTCATCCTAGAATGTAGGATATCATGTCTATTAGGAGTTTCCCTGTTTCATTGAATGAGACTTGATGATAAGGTGGAGGATGATTAGGCTGGCACTGTGGTTGCATAAACAACTGACCCAATCTTGTTATTTTTGAGCTAGGTAGCTTTACACCTTGATCAAGCAGGAGTTTCATGGTGAGAGGAACTAGAGGCTGAGTTGAATCAAAGTTCAACATCGCATTTATGTACTGAGGAGTAATATAGAACAATACAGATCCAGCTGGAGTGAGGATTGCTCTTTGTGTGGGATCATAGTTTGCACATCATAAATGAATGAAATTAGGCAACACATTGACTGAAGGGAGGTAGTACATAGGCATGTTGGATTCCCAGATTCTCAGGACATCAGTGTTATTTCTGTGATTATTTCTAAATTGACAAAAGGTTTGCAGGTGAGACTTGAGACCCATCATGTCCTTAATCTGGAAGTCCTTGTCTGCCAGAGGTAACCATTCCAAGTCCTTATGTGGTGCATTCAAGGGTGCAATGTTGAGAGCCACTAGAGCCTCCATGCTTCAATTTGTTAAGTGACCCTAATCTTGACTTTAGAGCTCTTTGGAGTAACAGACAACAGAACAGTGGACTTGGTTTCCCACAGGAAATTACAGACTGAGCTATGCTTGTGGAGATTGTTGCCTTTGGTGAAATTTACAGTCACAACAAAGTTTACATAATTGTCTTGGAATGTTGGAAAAAAAGGGGAAGAGCGCTCCTTTTACAGGTGCTTTTTGGTGATTTTACAGGCAGAGATGGGCTTGAATTGCAGTTTATGGGCGATTTGCAGAGGCAAACAGAATTTGCAGGCTTTCTTTGGTAACAATGGTCAGACAGTGACTTAAAGTGCAGAGGTTTGCAGGCAACAACTCATTTGACTTGAATTTAGCTCTTCGGGTAATTTTAACAGAGAAATTTCGTAAAAAATAGGGTTTGTGGGCGACTATCGAGTAAATACCTGTTTTATGGGTTCCTGGTGTACAATGAACACTGCAGGCCGAGCTGAGGTAACGCGTTGTGGAGTTGACTTCACTGGGTGATGGACTGTGTAACTTTGGTGGAAAATTCGTCGTAATTTTCATGCAGGGGTTGTACAAGTCAACAAAATAGGAATAAACAAAAACAATTGCTTTCTCAAATTTTTATAAAAATTTGGACTTTTCAGGCTTTTGGTGCTTTTTGGGGATGACATCAGCATGATGTAGCTTTTGTCTGGTAGCGGAGTACGAAAGGTGACGTGGTTTCTAACGGGGTCGCTGACATGTGGAATGACATGGCAGACATGGTAGATGAACGACAGCCTGGGTGATGACGGGATAGTGACGTGGGTGGTAAGACAAACGGTGGCATACAGTTTCCATCAGACCGCCTTTAGTACGGGGGTGGTTTCTGTTAGAGCGGGCCCGATGCAGTGAGAATATGACAAGTGCCCCTAGGTACGACAGGAAAATCGTCGACCATCGGGTGCTAATGCCCTGACATCAGGGTGCTTTCGATATCATTGAGGGTTGTTGGATCTGGAAAGCACGATCCAACTATGGATGGGAAGGTGAGTTGTCAGAGGTTTAATAAAGCAGCGCGTGCGATATTTCAAATATTTTGTAAAGTTTGGAGGGTTAAAAACTTTAGGTTATCGAGAAATGCGGACATGGTTTTTATTAATTAACCAAACTTTAATTAACCTGGTTTATTGCACGGCGGGTATGGTTATTTGCTTGTCCAGAGGTCTAACAAATCCCGGTGGGACATGTGGTGGGTTATCATTGGCCCCAGGTGGACCAATGGCTCCCAAGGAATTTTTAAAACATAGCTATATTAGGCGGGGGGCGGGATATATATAATGTTTTGGGTTTTTTTCTTTTTATATATAGTAGGGGTAGGGAAACATTGACATAGGAGCTATATAATAAGTTAGGGTGTTAATATGACAAATGATAGGGAAATGATAAGTTTATAGGGTAAAACTTAGATTTTTTTAGGAAATGAAAGGGAAATGAGATGATTATGTTTACACAAGAAATGTGGCTTGTGTTGACCAAGTAAACACAACATTTTGCTTAGTAATTCTCAAAAATGAAATGGATTAGGACTATTGAGCAGATCTCAATCTCCTTAGGGGATGTTTGTGAAGTTTGTGGGGGAAATGAGAGGGGAAGCCAGTCATGCTCCATTGAACTTGTAGCCACTTTGCCATGATGCTTGTGATACTTTTTTAACTGAACATCACTCTTTTTTCCGCAACCTCATAATTATCTGCCTACCCAACCTAAAACACCTAACATTTTTTCTTCCTTTGATTGGGTGCATTTGAACTATCAAACCTACTTTTCCTCTTTTATTTTGGCTGCTCTCCTATCTAAATCTATCCTTATTTCTACCAATGGCTCAGATTGAGCAGTTGGGCCCCTTAATTCTCTATCTCATCTAGTGATCTGCCAAGCTTGAACTATTTGAGCAAATCTTATTCTCTATTCTAAAACAAGAAATTTAAACATGATATAGCCAGGGTTAAACTGTCTGGCTATTCATCCATGGTGAGAAATTCAGTGGTTGCACTTTCTGAACTTGCTATACAACATGTAGTACAGTAGTAGCTTTTTAACAAGACACTTCTCGGGTCTTTCTTTGGGATTCCTTCCCTTTCTCTTTATCTTGAATTTTGATTTATTGATAATATGGTCCTTTGCAGCATGGAAAGGATGATCATATTTCGTATTTCCACAGTCAATCATGAGAAATGACACCTATTGGTATAGGAACCTAACAGGTTCAAATACCAAGGACTAAATACCATGGACCAAAACCATAAGATCAAAAACTGTTGGTCTAATACCATGAACCAACCATAAGATTTCCCATGAGTGTGTGCTTTTCTCTGCATGAAAGTGCATGAACTTTTCTCTGCATGAAAGTGCGTGAACTTTTCTCTGCATGAAATTTTCTCTACATGAAAGTGCGTGAAATTTTCTCTGCATGAAAGAAACTTTTCTCTCATGAAAGTGCGTGAACTTTTCTCTGCATGAAAGTGCATGAACTTTTCTGCACTATAATTTATCATCTGAGATGAGTGGGTTTCCATCAAGTACAACATATGTGTGGCATTATTTTTTGCATACCACAAAATGTCAGTACTAGA
Source organism: Pinus taeda (assembly GCA_000404065.3). NCBI lineage: Eukaryota > Viridiplantae > Streptophyta > Pinopsida > Pinales > Pinaceae > Pinus > Pinus taeda. The sequence goes on along the minus strand of APFE031178522.1, from coordinate 29,376 downwards.
TAGCATAATTGTGCTTGGAAATGATTCTTATTCAAGGTTCTGACCTAAATTGCTATGTTATTTATCACCTGCAGGTTTTGTGTCAATTTAGCTGCACTGATAAGATTACATTACTTATTCCACGTGATGTTCTACAACAGGCTGAGAAGATACTACTGAATCTATGAAACCGAAAAAAAAAAAAATAAAAAAAATGAAGGAAACAACATTCAATTTAGCATAATGTTTTTTTTACCTGTGTATAAATATTAAAGGGTTGAATCTGTGAGCAAGCAAATATCTAGACTCTCCTAATGAAACCTCTACCCAAAAATCGAGAGGATGATCCTAACTTCCCATAGTTACAAAATGAGCAAACATTCAATATTCAATTGACAAGTCCATAGTATAACCCTTATAATATGTATATTCCACTTGTAGTAGCCCTTTTAGCTCAATGCTAATACCGCCTTTTGCTGATGACTCTCAAATGTTGAAGAGATTCAAATGTTCTCTATTTATATTTATTAGCTATTCATTTAACTTTGTAAGAATCGTAATAGCTACTAATCTTGGATTATATATGCTTAATTAGGAGACCATGAAAGCACGCACCACATGTGCTCGCAGTGCTTCCATATTTGGAAAATTAATGAAACAAAACCATTGACTTTGTTTACCATAATTCCTTACTACACGTCAAATTGTTTCCTTGGTACACACCCCATTGTTTTCCCATAATATTTAGTTGAGTTTGGGAACTAGGAAAGCTAAGTAAATTATTTTTTTCAAGAACCACTGTGAATCTTAGCATCTTCACGATAGAACTATGCTTCTCTTAGAATAAAAGATTGAAATATCTTCTTCTCATTATTACAAAGTAAGAATAATGAATGAGTCATGGTCTTTCACATATTACAAGGAATATGTTGATGTGCACAAACATGAATTAGGATTGTAGAACATCTATGTGCACAAACATGATAAGCTCTTTGTGAATTAATTTTAAATACCCTTCACTTTTTTGTTCAAGTTTATCTCATTTGTTAAAACAAAAGGATATTCCCGACTTTGTAGTTTCTAGAGTGAGCCATTTTGGAGATTGTTAAAGGTCAACTAGTAGGTCTCGTGATTATGTCTTTTGACACCACCTCTCTTGCATGGAGTTCATAGTTAATCACTTCTATAATTCCCTAGTTTTTCAGCATGACATTAGACCTAGTAGTTTAAGATTTAGGCTTCTTTTTTACAAGTCATTTTGGAGGCTATTTGTGCATATGATCTCTTGTTTGAGTTAGATCTCAGAAGTAGATTAAATTAGGTTAAGACTTGTAAATTGGATTAGGGTTTGTAGAGTGATAATGAGTTATAAGCATAGTCAATGGTTATAAGTGGCTAAAATAATGGCATGTGGGTGCAAGATATAGAAATTATATCAAAGAGTAAATCTCTTTGGCATTCACAAAGACTATGGTTTCAAATCTTAAGGATCATCATTACAAGTCCACTATTAATGGAAGAAGGATAAGGTTGTTACTGCTCCAAGGAGATTCACGATCATACAAGAAGGATTGATTGTTCAAATTGAGTATTTTAGTTGTTGAATAATCCATTTGATAGGATCAACAAATGTCGGGAGTAGAAGTTTGAGAAAGGGTTGATATCTCTTAACCTTCTCTCCTTTGATAGGATTGCAGATTATTTGGCTTTTGTGAAGGAGCTACAATTGACACTGGATAAGTGGGAAAAGAATTTTCCAAAGAAGGATGGTTAATTATATAAATAAATTGGATGATTATGAAGATACACTATAATGTTTTTCATTCAACATTTCATGCTAGTTGGGTTTCTAGAAAAGAAGTAAATAAGAACTATACCTTTGATTTTTTTTTTTTATGATTTGCCAATTTAGGCATGGGAAAAGTTGTTTGGCGAAGGTAAAGTTGAGAATAAGTAATAGGCCTATCTTTTTAAGGGAAAAGGTGGTGGAGCGAATTTATGAGCGAGTATGATTTTGAGATCTCATACATTAAGGGAAAGGAGAATGTGGTGGCTGATGCATTAAGGAGGAGGCCTCGAACCTTCTCCCTAGTAACCTTGAGGTTCAATTTGAGGGAACGTGTGTTGGAGAAACTCTTTGAAGATAGTTGGTATCTAAAGGTGATATCAACACTCGAGAGTGGGAAGCAGATAGAACCAAAGTTTGAGGGACATTTCCTTGAACCAGATGGACTATTGAGATTTCAAGGGAGAATGTACATACCTAAGGAAGGAGGTATAAGAAGAACCATTCTCGAAGAGTTAGATAGAGCACTTTATTGTGCACATCCTGGAGTGAAGAAGATGTATGCGAACATGAAAAAACTCTTCTTTTAGGCCGGCATGAAGCATGACATAGTCGAATTTGTCGCCAAATGTCCTGAATGTCAATGAGTGAAGGTTGATCATCACCATCCAATAGGACTCCTACAATCACATGACATCCCTATGTCTAAATGGGAGGTAATTTCTATGGATTTTGTTGTGGGTTTTCCACTCACGTCATAGAGGCACACTGCTATATTGGTTATAGTTGATAAATTGACCAAAAGTGCCCATTTTGTCCCAGTAAGAGACACTTACGATGTTACTCATGTGGCATGAGTTTTTATAAGTGAAGTTATTCAACTACATGGGTTATCCACAAAGATCATTTCTGATAGAGACTCTCGATTTACATCTAGGATTTGGACAAGTTTTTAGTCAACACTAAGGACTCAGTTAAACCTTAACATTTCATATCATCCAAAAACAGATGGGTAGACTGAAAAAGTAAATCAGGTTATGGAAGACATGCGTATAATGTACATCATGGATAATCAGACTCAGTGGGAAAGGTACTTACCATTGGTATAGTTTTCCTATAATAACAGTTACCATAGTTCAATCAAGATATCTCCTTATCAAGCTCCATATGGGAGGCCATGTAGGATGCCATTGAGTTGAGAAAAGTCGGAGGAGAAAGTAATAGTTGGACTGGAATTAGTTGAAGAAATGGAGGAAAAACTAAGGCAGATTTGACAAAGGTTAAAGGAAGCACAAGATAGACAGAAGATTTATGTTGATTCACGTAGGACTGATCAAAGTTATGAAGTAGGAGACCAATTTTCTATTCGTATCCAACCCAACAAAAGCACCATTCTGTTTGGGAGAGGGACGAAGTTGTCACCTCAATTTATAGGACCTTTAGAATCAAAGAGAATATTGGACCAATGTCCTATTGTTTTGTACTACCACCCCACTTGCATAAAACTCATGTTGTTTTTATGTATCTGTCATATAACATTATGTTTCTAATGAATCCAACAAACTCGACTGGAGGGAAGCATAACTCTCAGACATGGGAACCATAATGATCAAACCAATATGTATATTATACCATAGGGTTTGATAGCTCAGGCATCACTTGGTGGACCAAGTTAAGATACAATTGGACAAGTATAACCCAATATCTGCTACACAGGAGGATGCAAAGACTATATGTCATAATTACCCCTCACTTTTGACCATTTATGATGTCCATTTTGACTTAGATAGCTACCTATGTTAAGGATCTATTTTGCAGTTCCATGTTATTTATTTATGAACACTATGTAATATTGATGCATTTAGTTGGATAGGTGAAACTACTTATATAAATCATTAGATTGATTAGGTATTGATGATAGAAATGTTGATGTATGACCTAATGTATGGCTTACCTGGTTATGATTTATCTAGTGCATAACTTATCAAAGTTATTGTTGTTTCATGTATGGCTTAAGTGGATATGATTTATCTAATGAATGACTTAGTAAAATTATGATTTATCTAATATAAGATTTATTTCCAGTATGAACTACAAAATTGACACGTGGATAATAGACTTAATAACATGATGTTTAAGATCATTTATCTATATATATTTCGTTGTTATATATATGCATGAGTGAGAACTAACATGTAGATTGGAAAGAACTATATGATAACCAAGATCTACTCTTCCATTGGGGAAGGTCGAGACATCTATTGTGGAAAGGTATGATGTACATTGTTCTAACCAAGATCTACTCTTCCATTGAGGAAGGTGGAGATGTCTAATGTGGAAAGCTATGATGTAAAATGTTCTATTACATTTTGTATCTACTTTTTATGCACTCTTATGACATAGGTAAAATGTAAATGGTAGGTGAAAAGACTACCTGACTACATTATTCGATGACAAGTATCCAACTAGCGTTGTAATTTGGTCCATATTAGGGTGTTGACCCTAGTGTAATGATGGGTGGAGGTATTTCCCACCATGTAGCCTCCAAACTTGGAATTGTGGAAGGGTAGTGATGAACACGCTCCCCTAGATGTGTGATGATAATTTCCAGTTGGTATTGACCCTAATGTAAAGAGGGGTGGAGGCATTTCCCACCATGTAACCTCCAAACCTGAAATCGTGGGAGGGAAGTGATGGACACGCTCCCCTAGACGCGTGATGATGATTTCCAGTTTCCTACTGGGTAAGTTAGGTCGATATAGTCGACACTTCTACCATATTAGTTTCACTAGTGGTTAGATTGGTATAGCCGATGCCATAGTATATAATAGCAGAGGATGGATAGGGTGGGAATAGAAGTAGGTTAGGAAGGATAGGAGGATATAGATTAGTTGGAGACTCTTGATGGGAAGTGGTATCATTTCCTGACTTATTAAATTTTACTACTATAAATCTCTTTCTATTTTTTTATGCCTTACTGTCAAACTACTTTCAAACTCCTTGTATCTTTTTCACCCTAACTTCAGGACGAAGTTTTCTAAAGGAGGGGTGTATGTAATGCCCTACTTAATCTTATCATGAAAATTTTATTTACCTGAAAATATTGACTTATAATTATCAAGAAATATTGGTATATACTTACATTTGTGAAACTGTAATTTTTTTACTAATATAAATTTTATCATTGTTGTTATTCAATTCCCAACTTGTCTTCTCAAATTTAATTTTGGATAGGATATGGTCTCCTTCCATTTATTCCAATTTAAATATCCATATCCCAAGGTGTCATATCAAAATCTACTTGGGAGAAGATATGGTATTCTCCAATTAATTTCCAAATTAAATATCCATATCTCATCTCCAAAATGTCTTCTCAAATCTACTTGGGAGAATATATGGTAACAAAAGTCAAGGATACTAAATGAAAGGATAAGGCATTAGTCATGACATTAATGATAATTGGTTGAGGTGGATGGGGGGAAAGGCATAAAAGGGGAAGGATGATGAGAGGAGAGGGGGATCGTTAGTCTTGGTTTTGGTTTGGTTTTGTTTTGGAGGAGGGATGTGGAGAAAGAGGAGGGAGATAAAAATTGGATATGGAGAGTGTTGGTTAAACTTGGACACACTACATCTGGTTGGACTTGGGCTCGGAGGGCTAGGGAACCTGTGGAGTTTCCCTTGGCTAGGAAATACTTCCTAGTTGGCTGAGAGGAAAATCGAGTGGAGCAGTCAAGAGGAGCATCCCAATAGATTCAGGAGCTCAGGAGCATCTCAACTAAGCTATTGGAACAAGTATTCCTCTGTTTATTGATTGCTTATGTAAATGGCTGCAATGAAATTCTTACTTATTTAATTTGTGGTAAATAAATTTGAACGGTATATTATCATCAAATAAATGTTTAGGTATAAATAGGTTATTCACCATCTTATTGTGTTTAAAATTAGAAGGAGATACAGAGGGAGATATAGATATAGATGGAGGGGGGACAGAGGGAAGAAGATTTCTTTCACTAGATGCATTGATTTCAATGTAGATGGTGATTTCTAATCCTATTTGATTGCTTACACTTGATGCATTGACTTTAGTGTAGACGTTGATTTCTAATGATATTTGGTTTCTTGCAGTAGAGGCATTGAATTCAATGTAGATGATTTCTAATCCTAATTGACTGCTTGCACTAAATGCATTGATTTTAGTGTAGATGATGATTTCTAATGATATTTTATTGCTTGCACTAGATGCATTGATTTCAATATAGATCTTGATTTCTAATAATATTTGATTGATTGTACTAGATGCATTGATTTCAATGTAGACTATTTCTAATCCTAGTTGATTGCTTGCACTAAATGCATTGATTTAAGTGTAGATGGTGATTTATAATCCTATTTGATTGCTTGCAATAGACACATTAATTTAAGTTTAGATGTTGCTTTATAATCCTATTTGCTTACTTGCATTACATGATGCTTCGATTTGAGTGTAAATGTTGATTTCTAATAGTATTTGATTGCTTGCATTAGATGCATTGATTTCAGTGTAAATGGTGTTCTCTAATCTTATTTGATCACTTGCATTAGATGCATTTATTTTAGTGTAGACATTGATTTATGATTTGATGTATGATGGTACATTAATTTTAAAGTGATTGGATTAACATTGTGCATTAATTTCAGTGTAAGAACAAAAAATTATTGACAATGTACTTTGATTTTTGTGTTATAGTAAATCAACCTATTGGTGTTATAGTAATTTAGCCTATTAATATTTACTACAATAGCTTGAGTTAAATATTTAAATGGTTTACGATTTATCATGTACTTTTCATTTAATCGATATGAAAAGATCACAAAAGGAACAAGGGTGCCAATGAGAGTAGTATAAGAAAATAGTTTGGGGAGATTTAGTGGGATGATTGTTGTTGTTGTTATTCCTTTCGAATGGAAAAGACTTTTGGGGCTTTTTCTGGTACAAGTCTCACTTGAATTTCTCTTTAATTCTGGAACTTCATTGGTAAGTGTTATTAATGTTCTAGTCAATCTTTCAATATCTAAAGAATCCTTTTCTTTTGCCTTACTTGAATAAGGTTGATACTTCTTTCCAGTATCCTTGGAGTCTTTAGATACATCTTCATTACTAATAACTCCAATAACACCAAGTATTTCTCCACGGTGATTTCTTCTGCAAAGTTTATAGCCAATGTCTCCTTTTCATCTCGTTTAACAAAAGAGGAAATGTTTGTAGGAAAGGTAGTTGTATAATAATTAACAGTAATTGAATCATGAGTTTATGTGCCTGGGGGAAAATTGTTCAATATGCGATTAAAATTTTAATTGAAATATTTTAATTTTTCCTTTTCACCATCTTATTCTTTTCGAGATCCTTTAATAACATGGAGGGAGTGTTTTCATCAACAAATTTCTCCGAAAATAACTTCTTAAACTTCTCCAACCATGTATTGAATTGATAGACATACTATGGTGTCATGTTGTTGCTCTACCTTCTAATTTAAAAGGAAAATTATTGTAGGAAACATCGCCATACCTTAACTCTAACATCCGTAGATGCATTTATAAATAATTGATGTGATCTTCTTCCTTTGCCTTGTTATCTAGACCAAACTTTGATAACAACTTTTCCATATGTTTGCGAATTTTATGAAGGTTATCCATAAGAGAAATAGACCCTTGTGCCATCCAATCTAAGTCTTGATCAACCATGTATTCATCTCTTGGTTCTTCCTCCTTTTCAAAATTTGACGATTCTTCTCCTTCACCATCTAAATTGTCGTTGAACTCAAAATTAGCTCCCAACTATTCTTCGTTAGAATGAACAATGTCCTCCTCATACCCTTCATTAATGGGTGGAAGTGGATCTTACTAAGCTATGTTTTCTAAGGACTCTACTAACTCTTCAAGAGTGGAAGAAACTAAATCTTCCATTGACGCAACTAATACACTGGTATGAGTTGTTTATTTCTTCTTAGGATGATGTGGGGGGTTATGATAAACAATGAGTAAACCAATAACTTTCGTAAACCGATGGGTTATAGGTCGAATCAACCAAAGTTGTTCGTGGGTGACCTCGTAAGCCAACTCTGGACCACGTTGAGAAGACCCTCCTTCTTCATGAATAGGAGTTGGAATGGCGTTAAAAATATTATTACCTTATCTAGAAGAGGAATAGTTAGGACGTGTCGAGTTATCAGCCATAAAAAATTGGTCGCCCTACTTCTAGCACCAGAATGTTTGTTGGGTTGTGTTATATTCTTTCCATGACTATCCCATGCGTGGGGGGTGACAACACCTTCTGTACATTGCGTCGGGCACTGCAAGGGGTAACTAGAGGATTTCACACATATATTACATGGGTGGACCTGCCTATGGTTTGCTGCATGGATTTCACACATGGTTTTGGGCATGATGGTTTTCTATCCATGGTATTTCATATATTTCGTCAAGGGAACTATGATTATGTTCTAATATAGGGTTAATGGATTGGGTTTTATGGATGCTTCAACATGTATATATATGTATTGTAAAATTAAAAGGAACATAATGAAAAATCAATCTGGTAGTCCCGATTTTGGGATCCGGGGGAAAATCTCTATGTATATCTGTTTTATGTTTTATGTTCTCATCATTTTTTATTTTTTGTTTTTAGAATTTGTATGTAGGTGATTTTTGTACATGGTTAAAACCTAAATTTGGTATGAAAGTTATTTTGGCTTTAAGGGGGCACCTTTGCTGTAGAGGTGTTTTTTTCTCAGGCCTATGGTAGACCCTATTCAGTGCGAGATCTGCGGGATTAACTCTTGTGGAGAAATAAGATGGCGAGCAATGGAAAGATAGAGATCAAGAAATGTAATGGTCAAAGTTATGAGTTGTGGAAACTCAAGATGGAGGATCTGATGGTGGATAAAGATCAATGGATCACGGTAGATCCAGGTATTAAACCAACAAAAATGTTAGTTGAAGACCGGGCAAAGTTGGATCAGAAGGAAAAGAGAACAATACGGTTGTGTGTCTCAGATTCAGTATTTTTCAATGTACCAAGGGAAGCTTTAGTGAAGGATTTGCGGGACATGTTAGGGACTTTGTACCAATCTATATCTCTGGTGAATAAATTGTTCCTACAGAAAAAGTTGTATAACCTGAGGATGAAAGATAGAGACTCTGTGACAGAGAATATGAACACATTTAATACTATGGTAATTCAGTTATTATTTGTTGGAATTAAAATTTCAGATGAAGATAAGTGCATCTACTAGATTTGTGAGATAATCTGATTGTTGCAATAGGTAGCAATGCATAGTCTCATCCTTATTTTCGAAGGAGATGAGACGAAAAAATATGGAGGTCTAGAATGGTGATGCCTTGTATGTACAAGGATGGTCCTAGAACATAAATAAAAATAAGTCCTCGAGTGGGAGATCTAAATCTCCAGGAAAACGTATAAAGGTGTGCTAGAAATACGGAAAGGAAGGGCACTTCATAAGAGACTGTAAATCTAAAGCTCCTGAGAAAGGAAAGGGATCTGATGATGCTTCTTCTGCAGAGGAAACAACCACCTTAGATGAAGGCAGGGATGTGTACTTCGCTTCTTATTCAAGTACACGTGTAGATCATGAGGCATGGTTGATTGAATCTGGTGCATTCTTTCACTTCACTCCCCATAGAGAGTGGTTCTGTGAGTATGAGAAATATGATGGTGGTGATGTCTTATTAGGGGATGATAAGAAGGCTAGAATCATTGGTCGCAAGAAAGTCAAGTTGAAGTTGCAAGGTAGAAGAATTAGAACACTTTCGGGTGTTCTACATATTCCTACATTGGGGAAAAATATGATTTCTTTAAGTAAGCTGGATGATGCAGGTGTAAAAACAGTGTTCGAGAAAGATACTTGCAATATGGTTAGAGGGGCACTGGTATTGATGCAGGGAGTTCGTATTGGAACTCTGTACAAGCTTCAAGGTAGCATTGTTATTGATGGGTGCAATAGTTCTGTAGTTCCTGAAAGTGGAGTAGAAAATCTAGTGGTCTCTGGAGAAATGACCATACTATGACATCAAATGCTTGGACATATTGGAGAGAAGGGCCTTTGAATACTTCATGGTAATGGTATGGTGGAAGGTATGTCTAATAGCTCTCTAGATTTTGATTTATGGGAAAATTGTGTATATGGGAAGTAGAATTAGATGAGTTTCCCCTCTAGTGGTTAGAGGGTGAAACATATATTAGAGTTTGTGCACAGTGATGCATTTGGACCTATGTCATTTCCATCAATGGGAAATTCTGTGTACTATGTTTCATTTATATATGATTTCTCAAGGAATACATGGATATATTTCCTAAGGAAGAAATATGAAGTCTTTGACAGGTTTTAAGAATATAAGGCTCTGGTGGAAAACCAGACAGAGAAGAAGATAAAGGTGTTTAGGACAGATAACGGTGGAAAGTTTTGCAAGAAGGAATTTGAAGAGTTATGTAAGAAGTGTGGTATAGCACAACATAAAATACTATATACACACCTGAGAAAAATGGAGTTTCAGAATGAAAGAACAAGATGTTGAAGGAAAGGGAAAGAAGCATGCTTAGTGGTGTCAGGTTAGGACAAGAATTTTGAGCAGAGGTGGTGGAGTCTACATGTTACCTGGTCAACAAATAACCTTCATCATCGTTGGAGGATAAGACTACACAAGAGGTATGGAATGGTAAGAAACCTTCTCTTTCACATCTGAGGGTATTTGGATGTGATGCATATGTACATGTTCCAAAGGAGAAAGAAAAAAGTTGGATAGTAAATATGAAAAGTGCATCTTTATTGGGTATAACGATGGTTTAAAAGGTTATAAGTGTTGGAACCCAAAAACAAGGAAGGTTGTGTACAACTCAGATGTGGTGTTTAGAGAGGTGAAATATGTTATTAAACATGAAGTCCTACCAAAGGAACCAAAGAAGATAGAGTTTTAGCTAAAGGAGGAAAAATTATACTATACAGCAGAAGGGGAATGAGAATATGAAGAGCCACAAACCCAGGCTATGAAAAGATCAGTTCGAGAAAGAAGGCAGCCTGAAAGGTATAGTCCATCTTCTTTCTGTTCAAATTTTGCTTTATCTATTATTGATGATGATCACATAACTATGAGGGAAGTAGTAGATTTAGAGGATGGAAAACTCTGGAAAGATGCCATGGTTGATGAAATGACATATTTTCACAAAAATGAGGCTTGGGATCTAGTGGAATTTCCGAATGGAAGGAAACCCATTGGTAGCAAATGGGTGTTCAAGAAGAAGATGAATGCAGAAGGAAAGGTGGAGAAATAAAAAGCTCAGTTGATAGAAAAAGGTTATATCCATGTGTTGGGAATTGATTTTGGTGATATTTTTTCTCCTGTTGCCAAGGTAGCTTCTATTAAATTACTTTTGTCTATTGTTGTTACTTTTGATTTTGAGGTAGAATAGATTGATGTGAAGACAACATTTCTTCATGGGGATCTGGAAGAAGAGATCTACATGAAGCAACCTGAAGGCTTTGCAGTGAAGTGTAAGAAAGAACTGGTATGCAAGTTGAAAAAGTCTTTGTATGGGTTAAAACAGTCACCAAAGATGTGGTATGAGAAATTTGATACATTTATACAGGGGCTTGGCTTCACCAAAATAAAAGTAGATCATTGTTTGAATTTTAAATTAATTGGTGACCGTGTTATTTATTGGGTCTTTTATGTCGATGATATATTGTTGGTTGGAAATGACAAAGAATTTATCTAGGATTTGAAGACCCAATTGTCCTCCAAACTCGACGTGAAAGATCTTGGTGTTACAAACTATATTTTGGGCATGGAAATTAAACAATATTAGGCAAAGAGGAAGCTATCGTTAAACCAAAGGAAGAATGTCAAGACAATACTACAAAGGTTTAATATACAGGATAGTAAGCCGGTGAAGGTTCTTATTCTTGAAGGTGTAAAGTTGTTTGTTGAACAGTGTCCCAAGACACAAGAAGAGGAAGAGGACATGTTCTGTGTTCCATATGAAAGCGCAGTCAGTTGCCTGATGTATGAAATGGTTTGTACTAGACCATACATTGCACATGCAATGGGAGTATTGAGCAGGTTTATGTCAAAACTAGGGAAGGAGAATTGGACAACAGTGAAGTGGGTTTTCCGGTATTTGCATGGCACTAGTGATTATGGTTTGCGCTACCATGGAAGACCAGGATTGGATAGAGTTTTGGACATTTGTGGCTTTCATGATGCAAACTGGGCTAGAGATCTGGATCAGAGAATATCTATAAGTGGGTATGTGTTTAACCTATTTGGAGGTGCATTTAGTTGGATGAGTAAGAGATAGTCTATAGTTCCACTTTCAACTACTGAGGTAGAATACATGGCATCCACTCACGCAAGCAAGGAAGAAATTTGGTTACAAAGATTGTGTTCAAGTATGGGGTTAGCACAACGAGCTATAAGGATTAACTGTGGTAGACAAAGTGTAATTTTCTTGGCAAAGAACCCCTACTTATCACTCAAAGATAAAGAACATTGATGTTCAATATCACTTTGTGAGGGATATGGTTGAGGAAAAAAAGGTGTTGCTAGTAAAGGTGGACACTTTGAATAATACTGCAGATGCATTGACAAAGTTTGTGAGCACTGAGAAGTTCTCTTGGTGTAGAGAAACAATGGGCATTGCAGGGTTGGACCAATGAATAATCTCTCATGTGGTCCCCTGTGGAAAGAAAATAACAAGTGGGAGAAGTTTGGGTTATGTTATATTATTTCCATGACTACCCTATGCGCAAGGGGGTGATATCCCCCCTTGTGCATTGCATGGGGTGCTGTCGGTGGGTCATAGCGAGGGTGGATGCCCCCCTTCTGTTGGGGGATATGCTGGGGGGCAGTAGCCCCCATGCACAGGGTCTAGGGAAGCACCCCATCAAATTTTTTTGGACCCTATATTAGGTGGGCAAACCTACCTATGGTTTTTTGCATGGGTTTCGCACATGGTTTTAGTCATGATGATTTTCTATCCATGGTATTTTGTAGATCTAGTTAAGGCAACTACAGTTATGTTCTAATCCAGAGTTAATGGATTAGGGTTTATGGATTCTTCAACATCTATATACAAGTATTGTAACATTGAGGGGAAAATAATTAAAAATCACTATTGTAGTCCCGATTTTGACATCCAGGGGAAAATCTCTGTGTATATATGTTTTATGTTTTATTCTCTCGCCAATGTTTATTTTCTGTTTTTAGAATTCGTATGCTGGTAATTTCTGTACAGGGTTAAAACCTACAATGTTTATGGTGTTGGATAGGGACAACATGGAGGGGATCCCCCTGATATGAGGTTGTAAATATACCTCACACCATTTGGTGTAGGAGTCCATCCAGAATATGAGGTAGCCTCCATTTACTTAAAGATATGCCTTGGCTTTAGCAGTTAGCACAAGAGGGAAGCACACATGTGTTTTTGAATGAGAAAGTGAGTGTGCCTTGTGAAGGTTCGATTATAGATGTATCAAGGTTATTTCACTATAGAGGGGAAATAAAGTGATCCTCTAAAAGAGAAGTAATAGTGCTACCCTAGTGGAGACACACATAAATGATAAAGGCTCATCTAACATCAAGTGAAATAGTTCACATAGATGTGACGCTCATTAAAATCATTACCTGTTAGGTCCCTATAATATTAGTGTAGCCCCCTTATTATTATTTTTGTCCCCATGTAACCCCATATTGTTATTGTTGTTCCCCATAGGCTCCCACTATTTTTATTATTGTGCCCTTACATTATTATTGTTATGTAGGCTCTAATTATATTGTGACCCTTTAAACTCCTATTTATTGAAATCAGGTCTTTTCATTTGTATCGTCCAAGAATTGTTCATTTATGTAATTTAAATGAGGATCCCCCTTTGAAGTGGATAATTTTTAAGTCTTTCATCTATATTTTCTATTGTTTTGTGAGTTGGTTGCATAACATATGGTTCTAGAGCTTTGGATTCAAGGGTTTTTCTGCGTCAAACTTGTTATAGTGGAATTTTTTCTATAATGTTTTTTTCTACGAAGCTTAAGAAGGTGAAATTGTGACAACGTGGAGCCAAAATATTGGTAAACTTCATGCAGAAATTTTAGATCTTCTTTTGCTATATTTTCTAAGATATGGTCCCAAGAAGTTAGGGATTTTTCATGCTCCAAAATTTAGTCTCAAACCAGTGACCAATCGAAAATACTCATAAATGTCTCTTAAAGAATTAGATTGGAATTTAGTGAAAAGAAATAGAAAGAGAATAAAATATAGTTTCTTTTTTATAAATGTTAGGGCCTAAGGTTGAAACAGTGACAGGTGGCATTACGTACAAGTTCGCTCTACTGAATGAGTCCATAATCAGGTCATTGTGGGAGATTTGACATAACATTATCTTGAAGAATTCAATTTTTTTTTCTGAATGGTGACATTGGAAATAAGAATCATAGGGATACCAAGGGAAGGAATTTAATACCTTGGAGATATGAAATTACAGAGTTACAACCGTTTAAAGATCAAACTCCTAAAATCAAGAGAAACGTGTGTATTTTTTTTTTTATTTGTATAACGTTTCTTTCAAAAATCAGTTTGAAGTGATTCCAAGGGAATATTGAAGCATCTATTTCAATATTGGGTTCTAACAGTCCTCCCAAAAAAACATTCTACACCCATTAATCCCTCACAAAGCTCTACTATGACACATGAAGAGGAAGAATTGTAGCATGATATATCAAAATTACGGGAGCAAGTGCAACAAATTTCTCTCTCACAAAGAGCAACCAAAGATGAACTAAAAGGTGGCATGGATGGTTTAAAGGTAGAAATAAAAGGTGTCATGGATGGTATAAAAGGAAACATGGAGGTGTTTAAAGTATACATGGATGTGATGAATGTTCAAGTTGGAAGGGTTGACAAAGTTGTCGCAAGAAAGGTTTCCCGATGGTGACAAGATAATCCATGAAAATTGTGATGAAGATGAAAGGAATATGAAGTATGGTTTTAGAGACTCTAATGTGGGGTTTAATAACCACCAGATTCCAAATATATATATATATATGAGGAATTTTGATGGCAAGGATCTGATAACATGGATACTATAGATGGAGCAATATATTGATCTATAGGATGTGCAACCATCACTAAAGGTATGTATTGCACCTTTATATTTAGAACCCAATCACTTTGTATATTACAAATGGATTTGTTCTCGTAAACCACTTGTCACTTGGTCAAATTTTTTGGAGGAAATGATAGCATGTTATGAAAATACAAATAGAAACACCTTCTTTAGCCAATTGATAAATATCAAACAAAAGGGTTCAATGGCAAAGAACTTTGAAGACTTCCAAAAATTGAATATTAGGGTAACTGATATTCTAGAGGAGCATAGGAATTATGTCTTCATAGGGACTTTAGAATATAACATCCAACATGAGGTTCGCCTTTGGGAACATAATTAATTGGAGAATGTGTTTAGGGTGGAAAGAAAAGTTGAAAGAAAAATTATGGAAACAAGGATGTCTACCACTAAAAACTATAAAGATGGAAGTGTTGTTGCTCCTAGTCTTCCAAAATATACAAGTTTGACACCACAACAATTGGAGGAATAAACAATTGTGATAGAAAATACACTAAAGGCCATAAGTTTGCTGAGAAGAAAATATTCTTCATAGATTGTGAAGAGGAGGAAGAAAAGGAACAAGAAACATCAAAGAGGAGGATATGCACTAGGAACCAACCCGAGAGAAAGAAGAAATGAATATGAACATATCCTGTAATGTATTCGCGAGAATTGCCACTCCTCAAACTACCAATCTAGAATGATTTATCAAGAAGAAAAAGGTAATAGTGTTAATTGATTTGGGTAGAACCCATAATTTTATTCATTGTATGATAGCGAAGGAATTGAATTGCTTCCTATATCCAACACCAAAGTGTCAAGTGCTGGTTGTAAATGGAGGAACTATAATTTCTTTGAAAAGTGCCATAATATCAAGATAACCATGGGGGAATATGTATTGAATAGTCCAATTATTTCCATTACAATGGGTGGTGTTGATGTTGTACTAGGATTCCAATGGTTACAATCTTTAGGGACGATCTCTTTCAATTTTCAAGAACTTTTCTTGAATTTTTTTTTTGGAAGGAAAGGAATTTGAATTAAGGGGTATCAAAGGGAAACTGGGAAATATAATCAACTCTAATGGGATGACAAATTTTTTGAAGAAAGCAAAATAGGGTGTAATTGCATAATTATTCTCAGAGGTTCAAACATCAAAATAATCTATTTCTCCATATCTCCAAAAATTCATGGAAAATCATTCCAAGGTGTTTGAGACTCCCAAAGGCCTCCCATCTATTTGTTATCATGATCATGTGATTCATTTGATTCTAGGAAGGGTTCCTCCAAACATCAAGCCTTATAAATATCCTTATGCCCAAAAGAGTGAAATTGAACATATGGTTGCAGAAATGCCAGAGGATGGTATAATTCAACCTATTCAAAGTTATTTCTTTTCTCTAGTAGTATTGGTGCACAAGAGGGATGGATCATGGCGTGTGTGTCCGAATTATAGGGAGCTCAACAAGCTCACTATTAAAGATAAATTTTCCATTCCTGTGATTGTTGAATTTTTGGATGCACTAAATTTACTTCACTAAGATGGATCTTCATTCAGGATATCATCAAATTAGAATGAAGACTAAAGACATTCCAAAAATAACATTCAGAACTCATGAGGATCATTATGAATATTTGGTCATGCCTTTTGGCCTTACTAATGCACCTTCCACATTTCAAGGTGTTAGGGTCCTATAATTTATAGGATCTCAAGGTGATTAAGCATTTCATAGTTTGTAGGTTTCAAATTATTCATAGATTTCAATTTTCAATTGATTTCATAAAAAAAGAGGAAAAATAAATGAAAAGAGGGTATATAAAAAAAGAAATAGAAAAATAAGAAGAAAAAGAAAGCCTCGAAGATTGTTCAAATCATATAGTTTAAGCATGATTGAACGAATTTCAATTTATGTTGATAGGTTAGAAAATAAAGA
The DNA here is from genome assembly GCA_000404065.3 of Pinus taeda. NCBI lineage: Eukaryota > Viridiplantae > Streptophyta > Pinopsida > Pinales > Pinaceae > Pinus > Pinus taeda. Next base: position 12,523 of record APFE031178522.1, on the reverse strand, counting down.
TTTTCCAAATAGTTAAATCTTAGCAAATCAATAGCTAGGTAGAAATGGAATTTGGTCCAACTGTTTACTCTGGACCAAAGAGGAGAAATAAGTGATAGAGTAGGTTAGATCTTAAAATAAAAGAGATGAATGAAAAACAATGAAAGAACAAAAAAATTGTAGGATAGAGAATAACGGTAGGTAGAATCAGAGAATAAAGAAGGGGTATCAAAGGACCTTCTTAAAAAATTGGAAAACATTTCCTAGGGTTTGAATAAAATTCGATCTTTCTAAAGTTGGATAGCAGAATTTGTAAGGAAAAGGGGCTTATGACATTTTAATACTCACTCCCCCCCCCTTTCAACCTTATTTATTTGCCTTTTCACATTCCTATAGTCCGCCCTCATTGATAACCTGACCCCACCACAGACTCACCCGTCACATCATCGTTAACCTACCCACCATATTTCCCCTCATCTCCGCTCACTCTGCTCGATCAAATGACCCACGTTTTTTTTCAGCCCCGCCTCATCGTCCAAAAATTAATCCCATGGGGAAGGGTCCGAAGTCAACCGTTTCCACTCCCTTATGTGTTGTGCTCTCATGAGTTTGCACCCCCACCCCGCTCATACCACCTATCACTTCGCAGGCCCCTCGAAAAGTAGTATCTAATATCGGCTAAAGCACATACCCAAGTGATCGTTGAACACTCGCCACCTCACCGTGCCAACCCGTCCCATTCGTCCAATCGTCCCCATTCCCTTTGTTGATCCATAAATGAGGTTGGGACATTAGATAACGAACCTGTGCCAAATTAAGCCAATCCTATGAACCAATTTTGAATCATAAAACCACCAAAGTCACACAAAGTTCAAACTTTAAATTTTATTGTTCACTTGCAGGCAATTCCTCCCACTCCATTCATCTATTGCAGAGAACGCAAAGTAGAGGAAGAGAAAAACAGCATAGTCCAACATTATTTTCAAGCAATGATCATAAATTCCTACAATGATCATCAATTCCTATTCTTAAATCCCATTTCTGTTCAAATCCCTTTCTTTCTCCCTCATTTAAAATCCCACTTCTTTCATCCTTTATTGTTACATAGTAGACAACAATGGCATGTAAGTAGAAAGAACCTAAAATATTCAACCCAATGGTACACCCACCATTGGATTTAGATAATTTACCATTGGCTAACAGGGATTTTAAGATCCATGAAACCCTCTCAGAATTTGATCTGTTTAATGTATATTTCTGGTGGGAGGAAAAATTGATGGAGGAAATGGATGACATAGGCCTGTGGGACACCAACCTACCTTTGTATATCTTCACTAAAACACATATTTGTCTAGAACTAACCAGGAAGTTCCATTCATGTTACAATCCACAACGAGGAGCAGCGATGGTCGCAACAGGACATATTTTATTCACAATTGATGCTCAATCAATCATGTAGATGATGCAGGCCCTAGTTATTAATGGAGTTGTTCCTTTTTCACATGGAGTTTTAATTTAAATGTACCAAAAGCTTTCTTTCTCCAAAAGAGCTAAAAAATTAGAGATTTTCATGGCTGAGACCACACCTCTTCCAGGCAAAAACCCTCCTTATTCCTCGTCTATTTTCCCTGACAGAACCAGACATATTACCTCAGTTCTCTCCTACCTTCTTGGTTATTATTTTTATCAATATCTTGATGAAGCTATTATAGCTTTCTTATCCATCCTCTCCATTGAATCCAAGCCCTCACTCATTTTCATCTTCATCTAGTTTCTAGAAGATGTAATTCATGAACAACTTGTTAAATTTTTCACAAAAGAAGTTTCTCATTATTCCTTAATGTTGGTTTACATGTTTGTGTATTTTCAGGCAGTCAGGTTTTAGTTTTCATTAAGGAAAATGAATGATGAAGGTGAGCCTCAATCAATGATATTTTGGACAACATTGGTTATGAAAGATCTAAAGGATTTCACTTACAAGACATTTGTGGAAATGTTTGTACACCCAGCAATGAGCCTCCTCAGTGGAACTGTAGAACCAAGGATAAATGAAGACATAAAAAGAATTATGCAGTTGTCTGATCAAGCTAGAACAGGTGATTGTTACTTGTACCAAAAATACACTAAAATAAGAGTGTATGGCTGTGAATTGCCTCCCTACAAGCTGCCAAATTTCCTCCCCTTGAGGATCTTTGCATTAGAGTATATTAGACAGATGATCAGTGCAGATGAGATGCATTTTGTAGCAAACAAGAAGAAATCCCAATTTAGGATCAAGTCCCAAATTGGTCCCTTCATTTGCAATAGCAAAGCTGCAGAAGAGGAAGAAGATAGAAGTTTAAGAGAGATTAATTTCACCCATAGCTTCACTTGATCTTATGACCCTTGGGGTATTATTTCTAAGAAGAGGGTGGAAAATAAATCCATGTCCTACATTCAAAATCAAAGACCTAAAATCAAAAACTACATGAATCAAATAGAGTGGGTGCCAGATACATTATAGGAGGCCGAGGATCAGATAATCTCCTCATCCAGTGAACAGACCTCAAGGCCACAAGAAAAAGAAAATACTGAAGAAAGGTCCGAAAAGAGAAAATAGCTAAAGAAAGGAATAGCATCCAGGGAACAGAAGTCACCAAGAACTGATATATCCATAAAATAGTTCAAAATATAGAATAGAAAGAAAGCCAAAACACAACACATGGATATAGATAAATGATAACCACCACAGACAGTGATCAAAATATACAAAGGTGACTAAGGAGAAAGAAGAAATTTTATTTTATACCTTCAGGGAAATCAAAATTAGGAATGAAATGCTTAAGAAGAGCACTTATGCTTAGTTTTGGAAGCAGAGTGGAACTACACAAGGCAGACTTTTCTCTGCCTTTGACTCAGAGTAGGGCAAGATGCATATGGCATTTTTGGAGACACAAATATTAGAGCCTAAAACTCCAGCAGACTACAAGCAGACTTCATTTGAGTTTGATGTCAAAAATGTGCATCCAATTGATCAGTTGGAGATGCACAAGGAAATAGGTGAGATGATCTCATATACTTTGACCAACACTTCAATGAATTTGTTCAAAATTTCTTTATCTCTTTCAAATGCTCAATCTCAGCTGAAGATGTAGAAAATTTCATCATTATCAAAGGATTAAGTCTTTGGAAGACTTAATAATAAAGATTGGGTATGACCCCTCAGATACCAAGGCAACTGAAGAAGAGATAAAGAAGAAATAGCTAGAAATCACAACTATGAAGAAGTAGCTCAAGCTGCCTGCTACACATGACCCACTAACCAAGGAAATAGAGGAAACAGAGAGCATAAAAGTTGACATGATGAAACTTATAGTAGAGCAAACCATCCAAATCAAACAGATGGAGACAAAGAAGGAAAATATGGTGCAGGAAAAAGAAAAAGCAGCACATATGGCTATCACCACAATGGAGACCATTCCTCTAATGACCCTCCCCATAACTACTCCAGCAGGTACAACAATAGGAGTAGGAAGCAGTACAGAATAGTTGGAAAAAACTATGGAGGGAATGAATCTGTAAAATGAAGAGATTAAAAGGCTAGAATCCCAAGTTCTTCCCTCTCTATTTGTTATAAATGACAAACTCATGGACAGAGGGGATTATGTCTAGAAGCTTCAAGGCATAGCCACAAATGCTACAAATCTATCAAACATCAAAGGCAACATAACATGGAAAGCTTTACTAGAAGCAATCAACAATCAGATTTACATCCAACATGAGCTGAAGTATGTATTTTTTCTCAAGCCATCATTTGCCAAACAAACTAATGTTGATGAGGTGTACCAGAGGTAAATCAAAATCAAGATCCCTGAAGGGGATGCGTGGAGTGACTTATGTGACTGCTAGGAAGAACGAAACAAGGATGACTAAAGTAGTCATACAGGTTTGATTCAGCACCATCCACATCAGCAAAACCACTCCAATCTAACTAACACTTCAGGCAACAACCTTCCCAAAATAAGGGAGACTTGACCCAGTCTTCTTAGTGTGGCTACTCTTTAGCTACATTAGTCAATTTTTCCTTCATTGTAATAAATAATAGATTTCCAAGTGTACGAGGCATATCCTTGTAGATTTTGCTTAAATACTCCATGCATTGGTAGTATGAGGGGTTGGACCCTAGTCATCTGAACTATTTTTCTATTTGGAGCATTGTAATTTCAAGTTGGAGCATCAATAAAAGGACAATTTACAGGATACCTAATCCACTTTGACATGGTGATGTTTTTCTCTCTATCTTTAATGTATTTATGTTTACTTGTCCATACATTTTCACTTCTCATTGTAAAAAGGAAATTATAGTTTAAGATATGTTGTTGGAGCACCTTACTGCTATCTGTATTTACAATCTTTGTGTTTTCTTCTGAAGTACGATTACAAAATACTTAAATTCTTTGTAATCCTAACTGATATCATTATCTGTCATTCCATTTACCATTATGCTTTAAAGGATCTAGTGAGGACATTTAGCTTTCCCTGCAAACCCTCTGTAAGATTGATGCTACCAACTAGCTTGTGACCCCATAGCCCATTGGAAAATATTGAGAAAATGACCTTTTCCCCAACCAAGTGAACAAACAAATAAACAAATCTTTTATTTTTAATATCTATCCTAAAACATTATAGCACTAAAAACAAAGTTAAATCATAATTACATAGAGAGAGCCCTCTCTATGTCTAGGAAGGCTAGGTCTTAGACTCATAAGTGGTTTGATGTGTTGTTTATGACTTTTGTCTTGCCAATGTTAAAAATAACAGAACGATAACATAGTGGCGACCATACTGGGGACAATTATTGAGAATTTTCTATTCCATTTTAAATTTCAAACTACCTAGTTAAACATCTTTCTATGATAGAATACTCCCAAAATTGGCTTTTCCTGTTTTTGCATGTAATCAATTTGCTTGCGATTCAAATCTAAATTCTATCTCCCAAAAGAATATCTACCATATCTCACCCAGATCTAAATCCTCTAGCTATAATGCATAACCCTGAGAATATTTTGAGAAAAAAACCCAAGAACTGAGAGTCAAACTAGCAACAAGGTTCTTCATAGAGCAAATTCCCTCCCTCAAAATTTTGTTACATTACAAGATATCCAGTTTGATACTCACTTTGAACAAGGCTTATTCAGAACTAAATTAGAGAATTAGAAATATCGCACTATCTTTGATCCATCAGCTTGGCAAGGAATTCCTATAAGAGAATCTCTTTCCCAGACTGAATAAGATCTTCAACTCTTACAACATTTTGATACACTACAAGATCTAGTGACATACCTCACGTCAAAAATTGATGATGCTTACCTTCGACAGTCAATGGAATTAAGTGCTTTAAACCTCGTAGATTCCTCCTTCACATCTCCACTTGCATATATTCAGTCACCAATTCCTACTGCCTCCGTAATTCCCACCCCTTCATTCATCCTTAAACATACAATTGCTCAAATTCCCATACTCTCATTCTCTCCTAACATTAGTCCAACTCCATCCATTGTTCAACCTACTCCATCCACTATTCAACTTCCTTCAAGTGACCCTCCACCACCACCACCAATCATGGCTACCAGATATGCTCCTTTGGTTCTACCTGCATCTTTGACCAATATGCCACAAGGCTATTAGTCCAAAATTGTATTGTTTGATGGGATAGGTCCTTTAATAGCCCAATAACATGTGGACAAAATGAATGATTGTTTTGACCTACAAGAGGTAGATGATGAAAGTATTAATCTTAGAATGTTCACTCAAGGTTTAGGAGGAGAAGTTAAAACGTGGTTCAAATCTTTACTTGCAAATAATATAATTGATCCCTGCATTTCATCAAACATTTCTCAATAGATGGGAAGTCAAGAAGAACCCTTTACAAATTCTATCAGAATATGAAAATATTAAAAGGGAGGTATGAGAAAGTGTATAGGATTATTGTGCTAGATTCAAAAATACTTATAATGCAATCATTGTAAATCTTAAGCCACCCCAAGATTTAGCCTTGATAAAATTCCTAGACAGCTTTGATGTAGATATGTCGTACTAGCTTAGGGAAAGAAATTCTCCAACATTAGAAGGAATGCAAAGAGACACTGTGAGTGTAGAGGCCAATTTACAAGCTAAAAGAGCAAGGATGAGAACTAAAAGACAAGTGACTTTTAAGGAAGAAGCTTCAACTTCTGCTGAATAAGCCAAAATTGATTCCTTAGTAAGGACTATGGAAAGGATGATGGAGAGAATCAGTATAAATGATAGGAATGTTCCCTGTGAAAATACAATTGCCCAACAGAATCGAAATCCAAACCCTAGGAGAAACAATCCACAAATCAGACAAAGAGATCAAGGAGGCCCAGATCAACAAATTAGGCCTCCATTCCAAGAAAATTATGCAGAGGAAGGGAGGGAGGTTATAGAAGTTGAGGAAAATCAGATAAATTTGATGGGAACCAATGAAGATGATTATGTTTTTCTTACACAAGAAGAACAAGAATTATTTTTATTGACTCAAACGAAACTAGAATATGAAGAATCTAATGATTATAAACATGGTTTTGAAAATTCCATATTAGAATTCCACAGACAATAAAATCTCAGGAGCAAGAAAAACAATGATAACTCCAACAAAAAAGAGCTAAAAATTATGGAAAGAAAACTTGAGAATTTGATCCTAAGAATACAACTGAAAGCTCAAAGAGAAATGACAACAATGCAAAAAAAAAAAATACAGAAAATATTACCAAGAAAACGATTGATGTCTCAACAAAATCTGTCCAAACTGGAATGGCCACTACAAGTAAACAAGCTGAACTAATAACAAGGACCATAGCTAATAAAATAGATTTTTCAAACTTGATAAATGTCAGGCACCCTTAAGTATTGAGAATGAAATTGCAAAACTTAAGGTTTCTATTCCCCTTACTGAATTGGTGAATAAGAATGTTTATAGGTATCAAGTTTTAAAGCCACCTAATGTAGGAGAAAATGTAAATATAGTGAATTTAAGCGATGAGAATCTTGAACTCTTGTTTGGACCAGAGGTGGATGACAAGCCTAAATAATGAGGTATTCCTCCATTTTTTTTAGACTTAGGTGCTTCATATAATCTCATGCCCCAAATTGTTATGGAGAAACT
>APFE031178518.1:339544-350680 GCA_000404065.3 Pinus taeda | reverse complement strand
GGAGGCCATTTACCGCAATCCGCACCAACTCAGTGGGTGGAATGGCCTCTCCAATCGCTGCCAACTCATCTCTCACATTAGTAATCTTAGTGAGATATCCAGCTGCACTATCATTACCGATCTTAATGTTATTCAGTTTCTCCTTCAGAACCATTTTCCGGTTCTCATTGGTACTCTGGTAGAGTTTGGACAATGCCGTCCACATCTCATGGGCATTGCTCTTTCCTCTCACATGAGGAATGCAATGGTCTTTGATTCCGTCTAGAATCAACCTCTTACCCTTGTTGTTCTTTTTATTATAAGCAGCCAACTGAGTAGCATCAGTTGGCACAACAACAGGAGTTTGTGTGGTATGCACCATGATATCCCAGACTTCTGCCTCCTCAAATATACTCTGCATTCTCTCCTTCCAAACGGTGTAATTTGTATGCCCATCCAACCTATCCTCCACCCTCAATCCCAATGACATCCTGCTGTCCTAAAACTGAAAATAACACTGCTGTAGTAAAGATAAAACCTGCTGTTTATGAAAAATCAGCTTGCTGGAATTTTCTGAGTGAAAAATCAGCAGCTGTAATTTTTCCCTTTTGCTGTCCCAAACTGCCCTTCAGCACTCAAGCACTGATACCATGTTAAAAATTTCTGTTTTCCCACCCCGGTTTTCAGTTTCTCCTTATTTCTCCCATGTAGTTAAATGCCCTTTCCCATAAACATACATTCAACAGGCTGAAAAAATAAATTTGCTGAAAACACAAATTCTGGAAATTTTACAGAATGCTGGAAATTGCAGAAATAAAATCAGCAGTAATAAACAGCCATTAAAACACATTAAAACACTGATATTTTTGGTCAACGTGACCCTGGAAAAACCCCCTACAACTCTTGGGGAAAACCAGTTTGAGAGCTCTTCTTTATTTCTGAAAAATGTCTTTTTATAGCAAGAAAATTTCAGCAAAAAATTACAGCAAAATATTTTTTTCAGCAAGCAAACTTATCCGTTTTCAGCCCAACGGACCACCTGGAAACTTCTCAGTTTTTAGCAAAAAAAATCAGCTTTTTTTTGCTTGTTCTTGCTGCTGTTCTACTTGTCCTTCTGCTGTTCTGATTTTGCTGAAGAGCTGCCTGGTATGTGTGCCAAACTGCTGCCTCTTTCTCCTTCTTGTCCAGAAATCTCCCTTGCTCTCTTGCTCTCCTTCTCCCAATCTGCTCATGGAAGAATGAATGATCTTTTCCTCCTTTCCTCCTTTAATATAACTCCAAGTGACTTTTGGGTGATCCAAGTGACTTTTGGGTGATCTCTAAATCCAATGGCTGAAATAGATTTAGATCAATGGCTGAGATTAAATGCTCATTTAAATCTCACTTTCTATTTTTTAATTCACCCCACTTTTATAAAGACCCACTTAGTCATTTATTTCCAAAGTCACTTTTCCTTTCTAATTTTACATTAACTTTATTAAAGTCACTTTAAAATTAGACTTTAGTAACTTTATAGTCACTTTTAAATTAGATTTTAACTTTATAAAAAATTATAAAGTCACTTTAGGAGAAAGATTAAAATCTTTTGGACACTTTTCCCTAGGCCAAAGATCAAAGCCTAAGGGAACCACCTGTCCTCCGGTACCAAATTTCAACAAAAGGCAAATAGATCTACAAGTCAAAGCAGCTAGAAGTCTACACCAGCAAAAGTGTTGGATCCTATATTCATCATCAAAATACCACAAAGACCGTCATCAAGTTATCTACAAAGAAAAGAAGCTCGAAGTACTTTAAAGAAAAAAATCACATCATCTTGAAGAAAGTCGAAACCCTAGAAGCATTTCTGATTTGCACTCATTCACTACCAAAGAAGTTGAAGTATTTTGAAGGCAAGAAGGTATTATCATCATCTTCAAAAGCTCCCTATCATTGCAGCAAGGATCCCCTCCTTATCCTTGAAGAAGATCATCCGAGGAAGCATCAACAAAGGAAGCTAGATCTAAAGGTGTTGACATCATAAAAGGAGCAATTTGCTTTATTGAAAAAGGGCTTTTTATTTTTGAAGATGATCATACAAAAGGAGCACTAATACATCTTCTTCAACCACCATCAAAGTGATCAAGCTGAATATTTCATCTTCGCTTGTCAAGTAAGTATCTTTCATTCTATAAATTTGGTAAAATGACTTCTTTCTGCAAGGAGATCTATAAGTTGGTTGGGTCATTGAAATTCCTTGCATTGAAAAGGATAGACATAGTCCTCGAAGAAAGTGAATTCATTGAACATATCAATGAAAAGGTCTCCTTTGAATACATGGAAAGGAATTCTTATGAAAGGTCCCCTCATATATCAATATTGGAGACATCAAAGAGATATATATGATAAGTTGGTCGAGCTATTCTCTAAAGATGCAATAAAGAAGGTCACATTACTTAGATTTGATCTACACAAAATAAAGGTATCAAAGGATAAAGGGTTATCTTCATAAGATCTCAATTGCAAGATCTAGGAGAGATAATCCTCATTGATCTAATTGCACTAACTCATGAACAAAGTAGCAAATGTCTATGAGGATAAGGAAGCTATCCCATTCAACAACTTGTGTTTTCTATGCAAGATAGAAGAAGACAGGTTGAGGGCAAACATATTTAGACATTTGTCAAAAGAAAAGAAGAACATAGCTAAGATTCAATGCTATGAGCACTACAGGAAAGATTGTCCTAAGTTCAAGGGCAATAACAAGAAGAATAGAGAAGTCCATTTCACCGAAGAAGTGGGGGAAGCTGAAAGAAGGAAGTCCAAAGAAGAAGAAAAGGATTAGAAGAGCGAGCTCGTGACATCACCATAAGAAACATGAAGGATGTCTAATAGTCAACTTTGAAGGATATAGCTCTTGGTGACCTCATTGAAAGATCAAAGGAAGAAATCATCCAGGACAAGTTTTATCATACATCATTCAAAAGGGAAACATCTGTTGAATAAGGATATGCGAGATCCTCAAGATTCTCTAATGGAATCCTCATCGGAGGGTTCACCGATCTAGAGTGGAAGCAAGTGTTTCGTCAGGAACTCCAACTTGAGGAATTCATGGGATGATGGTATGCTGGCATAAGAAATGAAGCATATCAGGGGGTTGAAGCTCTTGTCAATCAAGGAAGATGCTGAAAGAAGCCTAGATGACCTAAAGGTAAATGAGGTATGTATGCTTGTATTAATTATTATAGAATCATGTTGTGTGGTTGTAGGTAACATGGATCATGACTCTATCTTGAGAAGCATGATCAAAGGTTAGGAATCTCCTTCTATGAAAAGATGTCGGAAGGCATGGGTCTCACTAGATGAAATCAACATAATATGTCCTCATATGAAGTATGAGGTGGTTGACTAAAATTGAGGAACTCTGATTGGAAGCTCATGGGAATGGAATGAATTGTCTGAAGAAAGGAAGGAAGAGATCGTAAGATATGCAACCATGGTAAAAAGAGTAAACATCCAAAAGATCAAGAAGATTTGACTAAGAAATTTCCCAGAAAGATATGAAGACCTTGATGGAAGTTTTAAAAAGATGGGGACCCTTGACAATGGATATCTTTGGGAGATGTGTCAACATGTATGCAAGATATTGATACCTATAAGAAGATGCAATGATGAAAGACCATCACAAAGGTAATTATGATTTAAGTGTTCATTTTTTTATTTTTGAACAAATATCTGGATGGGCTTATGCAGGGCTACCAAAGAGAAGAACTATGAATGTCTTCCATGAAGAACCATGTAGAAGGATGCAAGAACCTCTGGAAAAGAAAGCCTGACGAAGGTAGCATAACATGAAGCAATGTCGGAAGAAGACTGATGGATCACTTTCTAATGAAAGGAGTAATTACATGACTGATGGATGAAAGTGATGGATGGTCTGTGCCCTATGAAGAAGTCCCAAAAGATGAAGACTCCACAACAAAGAAGAAATTCATGACATCGAAGAAAGGAATTCTTCAAGCAGTTGGTTGTCCCATCTTCTCCACCTAAGGAGGTGCTGAAGGTCCCTATTTTGAGAGGGAGCCTGGAAAGTTTCTTACTTGGAAGAAACTTGGAAATTCCTAAGCCAAGAGGCAGCTTAGGTACATTCCTTGTGTAGGAATGAGTAAATTCCTTTAACGGAATAGATATGTCCTCCCCAATTGAGAGGGAGAGATAGACACATCATTCTGGTCTTCACCCGGGAAGACAAAATGATAGGATTGGGTAATCATTTGGTAGCCAATAGTCTTTGAGGATGAGATAGGGCATCCAAGAGAAGAGTAGTCGTGGAGGATCGATATTATTTGAGGGTTGGGGAGTCCAAGATAAGAATAGTCCTCATGGAACACACCCTGAGTACTCGGGTAGGGTATGTTCTGAGAGAGACAATGATGAGAGTGTCTATAAATCATTGGTCTTGCTAGCATTGAGCTCAGATCTTGTGGAGAGATAGAGTTGTTAGTCAAGGCCTTGCTATGTAACAATGTTGGTTGATATGATCCTAAACAATTGGCTTGCCATTCTGCTTCTTCTTATGAGAAATTCTTTGGATTGAGAATGACCAAGTACCTTTGTGAATACCTCCCTAGTTAAGAGGGAGTGTTGTAAAATGTAACTAGGTTTGGTCTTCATAATGACATGTAATTATGATCTTTGTAAATGATGAAAAAGAAGAGAATAAAATTATTATTGTAAGGCTTGCTTCATGCGTTTCATCAGCAAGATTTTTTATTTAGATGGCTCCTATTGAGAGCCTTAGGATTTATCATTAGAGTCAAAGAGTCAATGTCATGTATGAAGAGCTCTACTTGAGCATATGTCAAATAAATAAATAAATATATATATATATATATATATATATATATATGTCTATAAGGCCCTCCAATGACAAGCACAAGTCTCTCTCTTGAAGTCGACCTCCGAACGAAGTGAAGATCAAGTCGACTTACCTATTTAAGAGACACATCAGTTCACATGGATCATGTCAGCTTATTTATTGTGAAAATTCGAGAATCCAGCTGAATCACTACTGCAACAAACTGATATTGCTTCTCCTATTTGTTAATCCATGCAAGTTATTTACTATGTTCTACTATAAATATCGAAATAAATACAACTGCAACCTTCACAACTTTAAATAATATGCGGAAACAAGAATCTGAGCAAGAAAGAAATAACACACACAAGTGACACCGTTGTTTTTGGACGAATGTCCCCGGAAAAACCAAATGTGGGAAAACGGTGCAGCAGCTGAGGGTTTGTATTATTAAGCAGTAATTTCTGAATACAATCTTTAGATGCCTTACTGGCTATCCAATACAAAGAATCTGACTGGCAGAGAGATGAGTGAGATATACCTCACACTATCATTGGCGATCCAATACTGATCCAGCCACTAAATGACTAGCCCCTAGCTGCCTCTGTGCAGTTTCTACACAATCACTGCGTTGCTCTGCGTCAAAACTTCTGGGGACTCCGTCACCCCTTTGGTTGATTGATTTGCCTTAGGAACTTCAACTTTTTGCCCTTCCGATCTCACACCTCATCTTATGGCTCTAGAACTTGACTCTCCAACAAGTTTCGAATCTCCTCTCAAATTTGCACTGCCTCAACGTGGCTTTGCGCTGCCTCTTCCAGATCTCTCTCTGCCTCCTTTGCAATGTATACTCGGATCTGGAAAACTGTCCAACCAAAAAACTATCTCCGCCCCTCACTGCAAGAAATCACCTAGATCACTTCTCTAGCAACTATTGCGCTGCTCTCTTTAGAAATCGATCTCTTTATCACTTATTCGATGTGTTTTCCAAATGCCCATCAAGCCTATTCTTATAATCCTCCAGTTGAGTAATCAACAGCCCATATTAGATTCTAATCAATGGCTCAGATCAGGCACCATGACTGAGACCCTCAAAAACTCTGAGATATAATGCTCTAGATGCCTTGCTTGTCAGAGTTGGGTCAACTCCTTGAAGTGAGCCTCTGGATCCTTCCAATCAAAGCGCTCCACTACTCTCCGTGTGAACTCATCATAGGAGGTCACGCTGGCATGTCCTAGAGTGGACAAACCATGAAACCACCAATCGTGTGCTTCCCTTTCCAAGTGCAATGTGGCCATCTTAATGCCTTCTACTTCTGTCATTCGATTCAGCTAGAAGTATGTGTCCAGCTTCTCCACCCAAGCACGTGTTGTGCACTTGGAAGTGCCATCATATGTAGGGAAATACATTTTCCCAATAGAACGATGCAACTCATAGTTCTGAGTACCATAGCCTTTCCCTTTTCGTTTTGCTTGAGCTTGCAAAAGTCCCTGAAGTTCAGAGCCTCTCTGAACTTTTCCCCCATGGATTTCCATTCCCAGAAATGCTCCGCCATCAACAATGAATCCTCACCTCCATCAGTCTCTTCCTGCACAAAGGTATAAAAGAGGGTAAAATAGCTCGAGTTGGCTCACTTGAGGATGGCCACTGCGCAACTAAAGAAGGATGATCAAACTGTTGAGAGGCCCCAGAAGTCTCTCCAACTACAAACTCCTGGTGAGTGCTTCGCTCCCGGTTTTGCATTTTGATCTCGTCCAACATTTCCTTCTTCCCCTTTGCCAAATCACTCAAGGCTTTCAAGAGGCTATCAAAAGCTATCTCCTCCTTGCTCTTGGGATCACCCATACCTTCTACTACTGTAGTCTTCCCACAATCCTTTGTGTCTAGAGTAATCTTCAACTCCCTTTCCCTGCTCCGGTACCTCTACCTTCTGTAAGTGATATTCTGCTGGTCTTCTTCACTCTTAAGAAAGTTTCCCCACGACTGCGCCAGAATCTAAGCTTTGATACCACTGTAATGTTCCAAACTTAAACGAACAGTGATATACAAAAGCCAATTCGATTTTTGCACAGAAAAATTAAACAATCAGCAAATATTCAATACACAACAGAAATAGGAACTAACTGAGCCATTTTATTTATTAATGGAGCAATGTACAATTGTATGGAAAGAGCACCTGGGCTTTCCTCAAGGGCAAGCTAGGCAGAACTCAGGTGTCAACAGTAATCCCAAATGTTGGAAAGCAACTACTCCTCTAAAGCTCTGCATTGTCTCCTAGTTATGACAACTGCTAGCTGGAAAGGAGCTGCAAGAAACTCTGCCTCCGATGCTTGGAAAATGATGAAAATTCAAGCACAAACTCCTTGGCCAAAACCCAGAAAAACCCAGAAAGGGTTTAGCCTGGAACCAACCACCCAAATTCGACCTCCTCTATGGCGTATGCTCTCCAAGCAGCTTCAGCAAAACAACTTGCAAGAAATGGCCACAAAGTCTTCCTCCCAGCCCCGAAAAGGAGGAAAAATTCACTCCAAATGGCTCCTCCGACCTCCATGGAAAAGCTCAGCTTCAAGGGTTGATACTCTACCCACCAAATGAACTCCACAAACACTGCCTCTATGTTGGCCTAGGTAGTGCGAAAGTCACACTGCTAAGCCTGAAGCTCAATCAACTCTCAAACTCTCCCACAAGGGCTGACAATCCTCCTCAGCCTCTCCTCTGGAAAATCCTAAAGCAAAACTCCACTACTCAACTCCACAAACAATTCGGCCTCCTCTCTCACTGCGTCCTCCAGAAATACACACCACCTAGAAGGAAATGCTATTGCTGGAAATCACAATGTGAATCTCCACTTGAAGAAATGAAGGAAACCTTCCTAGGGTGGCACTCGAAGTCCCCCAAAGAAAGGATGAGCTCTTCGCTTGAAGAACTCATGCTAAACAACCAGTGACTCGGCTAAGAAGCTCGAGCAACCAAGAGAAATCAATATACACTCATGAATGAATGAGAAGAAGTGAGCTGCCCTCATATAGTTTTCGAGGGGAGATTTTCCCTCCATTTCGTCCTCCATCATGGGCCCAACTCAACCAACACCATGCAAAAGTTATCTCCCCTCTATGCATATCGAAATAGGGAGTGTGTAATTCCCTAGTGAGGGTGGCCCCCATGTGTAACTTAAGCCCAAAGGCCACAGACTGGGTCCAAGAGAGCCAATATATCCTCAAAGCTCTCAAGGATAATCTAGCAACAAACCAGAATCAGCAAAAACTATATGCATTTTGGCACAGGATAGAGAGGCACTTTGAGGAGGGGGGCCTAGTGTACCTTCGGTTGTAGCCTTACAGATAGTCTATGTTGAAACAGAAGGGGGGTGAGAAGCTACAACCATGCTTCTATGGGCCCTACAAGGTGACTAGGCGGGTTGGGGAGGTGGCTTATGAGCTAGAGTTGCCTCTGGGGAGTAGAATCCATAACGTTTTTCATGTCTCATGCCTGAAGAAGGTGTTGGAAAAATAGGTGACCGTAGCAGTTGATCTATCCCCATTGGATGATGAGGGGCATTTGTTGTTGGAACCAGAGGCCATTTTGGAGAGCAAGGAGAGGACACTGAGGAGCAAAACCATCAGGGAGTTCTTGGTACGCTGGAAGAACTTGCCGGATGAGGATGCCACCTCAGAGGGTGAGAACATATTGGAGCACCCAGATTTGAGGTTGCTTGAGGGCAAGCAACATTTGGAAGAGGAGGACTGTCATGTCCCTTCTCAAATGAATTAGTCATGGGGTTTAGCTACACAATTTTAGCATTATTTTTGGCTTAGGAGGAGGACTCCACATGCAGAACTTAGGAACTATAGTCAATTCGACTTTATTTCTGGCAGCTAGTGGAATGTGGGGGCCACCCACATGAGTAATTCAAACTTGGCAAAGGAATGCGTTGGAGGGAAATTGAACTAGTTGAAGGAAGGGCCCACAAGAGGCTAAGGGGACCCAAAGTGATAAAAGAGAGAGGAGCTCTTATTTTGCAGCATTCTGATCATTTGTCAAACAAAGTTACCTTTGTATACTATGTTGCTTAGCGAGTCTACCGACTATTTAGCCACAAGTCTTCTGTAGGGAAGATTCAACCTCTACTTTGGGGGACTATCCGTGCTTGCCCTAGGGAGGCTATTCCATAGAGATTGTAGGAGTTCCAACATCGACATACAACCTGTTGTCGCACAGATTGTCACGACAACGCTCAGACCGGGGGCTGTCACTCTGATCCCCGATCCCTCCGTTTAAGCCTGTCTCCCGCGGCTAAGGGGGGTAGACCCTGCAAGATGATGAAGACCAACTGTCGACCAATTGGTTGGGAGACACGAGACACGATGAGATAAGCACTAGATGAATTTGATTAATTTGCAGACCAGTGCCTTGAGAGATGGTTATTAAAATGATTACTTGTTAAATGATATAGAGACATAAACCGTGACCAGCAACCATTTGTCATTAAATAACTTTGAACAATGCAAGATATCCAGGAAGATCACAATGACCAGAACGACGTCCAACAACTGAAGACCTCGAAAAGATAAATTGCTCAAAATCACCACAAGAATTGCAGGATATCAATTTCGGTGTCTCGACTTGAAAATTTTATATCTCAGCACGAAAGATAACGATTGAAAACAATTGAGTCCAGCAAAAGTAATTTCCCACGATGAAAATTTTTATAGATTTTCTCGGAAAAAAAAAAAAAAAAAAAAAAAAAAAAAAAAAAAAAAAATATATATAATATATATATATAAATTTAAAATAAAAAATCTAAACCTAAAGAAAAAAGAAAAAATTTAAAGACTAAGGAAAAAAAAAAATAATAAACTTATATATAAATATATATATATATAATATATATATATATATTTTTTTTTTTTTTTTTTTTTTTTTTTTTTTTTTTTTTTTTTTTAAATTAATTTAATTTATTTTTAAAACAAAATAAACACAAAATTTATTTTAAAATCTAAACTAATCCCTAAAAAAAAAAAAAAAATCTCAAACCCCAACTTTAAAATATATATATATATATATTATATATATAATATATATATATTATATTTTTTTTTTTATATTTTTTTATTTTTTTTTATTTTTTATTTAATAAAAATTTAACAAAAAAGAAAAACTAAATCTAGTCAAACTAAAAAATCTAAACTAAAATAAAAAAAATAAAAAATTATTATTATTATTATTATTATTATTATTTTTTATATTTAAATAAATCAAAACCCTAAAAATTTAAATCTAAACTGCATAAAAACTACAAAAAAAAAGAATGTGAAATACGCTGATCCTAACTATAACTAAACCCTAACAATTTTTTTGATTTTTTATTAAATATTTAAAATTAAAACCTAAACAAACTATATGCTAACCAACAAAACTAATATTGAAGCCTAAATGGAAAGGAACGAAAATATTAAACTAGAAAACTAAAAAAAAAATAACCAAACGTAACTATACCAAACTCAAATAAAATCGAAAACTACACCTACGCATACCAAAATCGATTTTTTGTCTTTGCTCTATGCTATAACGCATGCACAGAAACGATTTAATAAACCCTACGATGCGCAATGAAAACGATTTACCTGCACTTGCCTCAACGCCTGTAGATTTTTGACTTACGATTTTTGTTTTTTGCAGGTCTGCTACAGGTGGACGGAAGAGCTGCGGGGAGAGGAGAATGACCACGGGAATGACTGAAACGGACAGGGCTTTTGGACGGAAAAAACACGCTTAAATTTTTGCAGGCTAACGCTGGTGATCAATGTTTGCAGGTCCGCGTGGATAAGGGAAGACGCAGCTAGCAGGCAGGGTGGGTCTGAAACGGAGTTGTTCTGATGCAGACGCGTGGATGCAAAGAGTTTTGAGGACGCAGATTGCTGCCAGCAAAAGAAAATCGAAAAATGGCAATGAGACCCACGATAAATAAAAAATTTGACTTGTGTTTTTATTGTGTTTGACAGGCTTGCGGCGCAGCTGGGACGGACGCAGAAGGACGGGGTCGATCTCCCTACCGCTCATAAAAAAAACTTGGCCTGTATATATCAAAGAAAAACAAAATGCAGTCTTGATGGCGGACAGAGAGATTGCCAACAGCGATTTGATCTGATGCCCTGATGCCAATTCCTTAGAAACGCTTTTATTTCCAAGACAGCAGTACGGTAGCCCTGAAAGACAGGATCTTGGCAGAATTTCAGAGTAAAGCCCCTGAAAATTTACCTCAAAAAAATAATTCACAAAATTTACAGCTCTGGACAGCCAAATTTAACAATCATTTGCAGTG
>APFE031178518.1:287953-338886 GCA_000404065.3 Pinus taeda | reverse complement strand
TAGGACTTAGGACTCATGAGGGGATTTAAAACATTTTTCGACCCTCAGGACACATTACATCATAACTTTAACCATTTACATCTCAAGGGAAAAAACCCCTTTAACATAGACCCTCACAAAACACCCAGGTCTGCGACACGACTATAATCTAGCAGGCTAACACACTAGGATTCTCTAAAATTCCAATGACAAAATCTATCCCGGTTTTGGGGTCAGGTTTGAAGGAAAACTCTGCCGATCCATGGATCGGTGAGACGAAAAACCTCCCGGGACATAGATTATCATGGGAAAGTTAGGTCCACCTAGGCAATTTTCAACACGACTCACATCTGCTAGGATTATTTACAATACATGCAGACTGGGTTTACGATTAGATCGAAAAAAATGCTGATGACTGCAGGATGGCACGGACACGCTGATCAGGTGCTGCCCCTTTTTTGCGAAGAAAGAGGGGGTGTACTGCATGGGTAGTTGACTGGTAGAAGTCAACACAACCCATCCAGTGATGCAGAGGAGGAGATTGCGTACTTTTTGGGCGGCCAGAAACACACAGAAGAGAAGTGAGCTAGCCGGGAGGTCCCTAGCTTGTTGGGAGTTTCAGGAGCAAGAAAGGTAGTGGGCAGAGGACATTTTCTCTGATCATCTGTGGGGTTTGATCATCGAGTTGTTGGATTAGCCAAAATATCTATCTCTAGATAGAGGTACTTTTGCCAAGTTTATTCTCTGTTGGGTGAACCACATTTGGCACCCTAGTTGTATTCAAGAATCTGCTTAATAATACAAACCCTCTATATGCGGCGCCGATTTTCCCGAATTGGGTTTTTCCAGGGACAATTGTCTGAAAATAACGGTGTTCCTTGTGTGATTATCTCAATTTATTTTAGTTCATGATCTATATGTATGTGTAGGCTGCAATAGTGTTTTTCATCAATGTTTATGTAACTAAATAACTTGTTGATGCGAAGAACAAGTAGGAGATGTTAAACCAGTAATTGCAGTAGGGGTTTTTGATGTGTAGACTTAGAAATTTTCACACTTAGGAGGTGTTGGGCTTGACAGGATAGTTTTGCAAGAGGATGGTAGATTGGAGGAGCATGGAGTTTTCGGTCAGATGAGAAAGGGTCTTTTGGAGATGGTGGTGCATGCATCATTGGGCCTACCCACTGATGAGGTGCAGATAGGTCCAGTGGTAGCCAACAAAGCTATAGTATTTCTAGGTAACAACCCTCTCCATGAGTACATAGACAGAGTGTGAAACATAGTTTGGCCACTTGTAACCATTATAGGGAGAGAGGCAGGCTTTCTTAGACCGATATTGTTGATTGACTAGGCAAAGCAGTATGGGTTGAGCAGGGACTAGCATCAACATAGTAGACTTGTTCCTTACACAGGTGTCCATGCTTTGGGTTAGCAGGAGATCATGAGTTGGTATCCTATTGATGGAGTGTCATTGTTAGTCAAGAGTGTGGTACAATAGGGGCCCTTAGAGATAGGGACACTAGATGGCCCAATTGGTAGCAGGGCATAGGTTGGCCATCCATCAACACTCCATCACAACATCAGCATAGTGGGGTTGACCGTGGTCTATGCCAAGGGTTGGACTAGATAGAGGTGATGAGTTGGTACTCTACTATTGGAGCAACATCTATGGCCCAAGGCAGAGCACAATTAGAGCTATGGGATAGGGGTGTTGGTGATTGGCCATGGTGGCATTGGGATCCAGGAGGATCTGTTGATGGCAAGACGAGTCAGAGTTTAGTTTGGGACCCGGGCATTATGGGATCTGTTCATGGTTGGGTGGCACAGAGGCATGGTATCACCCAATGGTTTGTATGGGAGCCAGGTATTGGTTCTTAGTTACATTGGACCGCCAAACTGGTCGACAGATATGGATTGCTTGAGGGAAAGCAATCTTGGGTCAGGAGGATTTGTCATGTTCATTTTTCTGGTTTCCCTTATGGCATGGTCAGGATGGAATTCCATGGTAGGAGGCAGCTAGGTCACAGGAGCATGTTTACTCCATCAAGGGGCCCCGGGGCTTCTGGAGGGGTTTCATTGGGTTTTGAAGAGTTTCTATGGGATCTAATGGCATTTGCTTGGCATATTACATCATTTGCACAACTTGCCTTTCGTTCCATTCCCTTCCAACAACTTTCAAAAAACAAGTTAATTATTGGTTCTAACTCAATTAATTATTCTTAAGGTGGCACTCCGAGGGAAATACTTGATGAAACACCTTAGTGTAATAGCTCATTGGAACCAGAACGAGAATATCTACAAGATGAAATGGTGGGAAGTGACTTTCACTGGCTTGAGGAGGGATGGTGGCTGATTTACCATTTTCCTGAATTAAAAGCGTATTTTAATTAAAATTAAAAGAGAGAAAAAGTACCAAGCAATTAAAATAATAATAAAATAAGGCTTCTAGAGGGGTCCATCAAATCTATAAAAGAGGAGGAGACCATTTGAGGATATCTTGGATTTGAGCATTGTCTTGTGTGAGATGTTTGAAAACCCAGTTCTCTACTTAAGTAGCCCCAGGATGGAAACCCTCTGGTGATTTTGGTGAGAGTGGACAAAAACCCACCTCATCTCCTTAGTGGATTCATCCAGAATTCACAGGTTGCAGCTATTGATTTCAGTTCAGTTTTGGAAGTGTTGACCACTGGAGTGACACTTGATGATTACATGAAGACTCCATGCCCAAGGATGATCCAGAGGACACTTGTACCATCAGATATCGTCAGTCAGCAGAATTTTTTAACTCTATTTCTATCTTCTCATCATCTTTCTTGTACCTAGATTCCACACCCTACGGGGAATTGTAATAAGTGATACTAGTAATGATGAGTTTTGAGTCTGTAACAGGCCTAGGATGTTGGGACTAGATCAACAAAAAAGTACACCTTGGAGTGTTTTTTATCTGGTTAATTATCCCTTCTTTTTCAGAGGTGGATATTTTTTTGGGTTTTTCATTCACGTTTTACCCCAAAGCCCAGGTGACGGTTTAAAGGTTGAGCCCCTAACACATCTTAGTGTCTATAGTCGATGTATATTACCATACTAGATCACACAAACGAATTTGTGGAATTTGGTTATGTCTAGGTAGTCATTTTTTAATTTTTTAGATTTCCCGCAAGTCAAAAATTGCAAATAAAATTGTATTTAAATTGTAATAAGTGTAGTCTAGAGAAGCTGCATGGGTATGAGTAATCAAAATTACACCACTCACCCTCAACTTTCTACTATAACACACTTTGAGGGGTTAATAATGTGTTTTGGACCCTCAAAACCCGTTTTTCCTAAGTTTAGTGGGAAATGTGGCAATTAATTAAGCCATAAATTAAATAAGTGGAGAAAAATAAATATCCACACATGCTAAATGTTGTGGAAATGAGGTGGAAAATTATGGGGGAGTTAAAGTGAAGTCCCAAGGTGATGTGGACTCCTAAAATCAAGGAAAGGACATGTGCTCAAATAAAACCGAATTTCTGGCATTAAATGAAAAAGTTACTTGGAAATTCGAATTTGTAAAGTTAATGCACATTTGGGAGGATTTTGGAGAATATTTGGTGGAGATTTTTGTGGGAAATTGTCCCCACATGGGTTACCACCCATATACACTTGTCATTCCACCATAAAATTCGAAATTGGCACATAAAAGAAGAAGAAAATGATGTCCACTTGCCAGAATTCGATTTTTACACTTGGCAATGGAGTTCCATTCAACAAATTCGAAGCTCTCTATGGGATTGTCACCTCATGCCACTTGTTTAAAACTTTAATCACTTCTACATTGGGATTGGCTCCAATGCCATTTGTCATTGCTATTCTTCATTGGGATTTGATCCCAACTCTCTATATAATAGAGCCATGGACTCTCACATTGTATCAGATTGTTACTAGCTATTGTGTTTGCAGAGGCATTGTTGCCTTGTATAATTTCAGAAATATCAATAAAGACTTTGGGGTTTCATTCATGAGGTGTTCCTCCTTTTTGAGTGTAATGAATTGTTGAGCATTGGTATAATTCCTTTTACTCATGCTTTGATCTAATTTGTTTCCATATGCTCTTGTAGATTTGTTAATGTAGAACTATCTTGCATTGACATTTGATTTAGAAGTATGCTCTAGGTATAGAATGCTCTAGTTGGTTTTAAATAAATCTCTAGAGTTTCTTAACATTGTTTATTGTTAAATCTATATGGAATTAATTTTTGATTGAAGTTTTGTAGAGGGAACATTTTGATGGGATTATAGAATCAAGCGTGAGGGGAAGTCTTTGGACAAACCAACCCACTCTTGATACATTCTTAAAGGAACTTTCATTTGTTCTTTGAACCTTCATAGTCTTATCTTACGAAATGGTTTTGCAGGGATTTCAGCACATAGGTTGTACACAAGCCGAGAACTTCTAAATTTAAATCTCTTTTAAAAAACATTGTACTTCATTTATTTCATTTGCTATCTAAGAGCTTGAATATAGCTAAGCAAAGACAAGAGTTTACTCTCACTCTTTGGCTTAGCCTTTTGTAAATTATAATTGTACATATACATTTTATCTTGCTGATTTTTCCATTAATACTTAAATTATTTTGCAGCCATTGTTTGGATTCTTTGCTAACTCTTGTGTGGTAGATTTTGAAGAGCAACTTCCCGAAACATCTAACAAGTGTTTGCAGGACCTTTGGCAAGTGTTGAGGGTTCGATTTCCAAGGATGTCCTGAGCCCTTTTGAGGCTTATTTTGGCCAATTCGAGTTCACTAGAGGGCTGCCCATTTTCCTCTCTAAGTCGTGGGCATTTGGAGGAAACTGACACCTTGTTTCCTTTGCATAAGTTTTGTGAGATCTTGTCACTACTTTCTCAAGAAAGGAGGTCTAGTGTCCAAGTGTTAAGCAATTATTGTGAGGACTCTCCTTGAAGTATAGTTGAGAACTTTGAAGGGCCCTCTTCTCATTGTAATATTAGTGAAAGATCTAACTTGCTTGTGGGAGCTTGGGATTTCTCCCATGGTATCCTATCTCCCCATTTAGAGGGAGGCTTCTCTTGGGTGGATTGACATTTGCATGGTTTAAGCTTTCATACTTCATTCACTTACATGCATGATTTAATTGGGAATTAACACAACCTCACTATCACATTTCATTAAGTTAAAGTTTGTTACAATTTCATTTGAGCTTTGCATTTTCTTTCTCATTGTTGCTTGGAGCTACAAGCTTACACTTTACTTTGGGCAATTCATCCTTTACATTGCAAGCATTTTATATTCTTAACAAACTTTGATTCGTTTCCATTTACCTTGGTAAATTGTTTCATGAGCACTTGAATACATGCTTCAATTTTATGCTACATTGTTATCTTGAATATTGGAGTAATTTATTGTCATCGTCTATTTGAAACAAATTTTACTTTCAAGCAAATTACTTGTATCATTTTAACTCATTGATGAAACACATGCAACACTTGTAAGCTAATTTTATTTCTCCAATTGAAGTTATAATTGCAACTTATGTTGAACACTATTCATTTTCAAGCATTGCAAATCAATCTCTTTGAAGCATTTGCATGTATCATTATTTTAATTTGGAGAATTAACACAATTTGCATTTCATCTAGGCATTTAAGTGTAGGAAAGCCCCAAGCCTCATTAAAATTTTACCTCCAACATAAGTTGGTTGAAGTAGACATCTCAGGGATCCTCTATTCTTCTATTGACTCCTCACTGTGAGATCCATATCATTGGGCGAGGGTGAAGTCTGAGGATTGAAGAGTTAAATTGTAATTTTGTTGTAGAGCTAATTAATAAAATTAACCAATAGCACTTTCTATTACATTTACTTTACTTGTCTCTTGATGGTTTGAGTTTTCATATGCAAAGTCTATGCCAAAAGCAAGTATTGTAATCATTTCAAACAAGTGTTTTCTTTTCATATTTAGAGTCTAATTGCATATTGATGTCTTGGTTTAGCACTTCCTTCCTTTTACATTTCCAAGTTAATTACTAGTTTTTGGGTTTGGCAAGATATGTTTCGCATGTTTTGATTTATAAAGTTGATTATCTCAAAAGCATTTTGTATCTTACATATTTTGTGCTAACAATTCTTATTTACATTTCAGGGTTACTTTGTTTTCTCTTTTAAGAGCATTGCATTTTACTTTGAGCAAATATATCTTTAAATTGTTGAGCAAATTCCCTATAAGGCACTGGTTTTATGGTTTTTAAACATATTAATGATTGCCATTGTTATTTCAAGTTGCTCACTTCATATTTTCGCATAAATCCTTAAAAGTAATTAATTTTCACTATAACACTCTTCTAGAAACTCACATTTTTTAACTTAACTTTTCATTAGGGACCACCCCCCTTAGCTAACCTAGGAGATAGCTCAAACGGAGAGAGTTGGGATTAGTGTGACAGCCCCTTCTGTGAGTTCTCTGCCACGAACCACACCTTGTGGGGTTGAAGACTTTTCTTACTAACTTGTAGGTAGGTGTAGGTGGCAGGGTCGACAGGAGGGTCAGTACAACATTGGAGCAGATTCTTGAGGCAAGTTTTTCATCTAAGCTATATTGGTTGTAACTGCATGTAACCCCAGTTTATCTATTATAATAAAAGTTGAGATTGTTCCTGTTCATGTTGTTAATATTTTTCGATATTCTTTTGGTTGTATTTTTACATGGCAAGGTTATGTTAAATAAATGTTTAATTTTTATGGAGAAATTCTGGTTGAGTTAGATTTCTGCAAAATTAGTCAAATATCCCGTTTGGTATATTACACCCGACTAGGTACCTCTGCCTTTGTCACAATTGACTAGGCTTCTTTGGGCCTCATTTGAACTGAACTCTAATAAACAGTCAAACAATAATTACTCAAATCAGATCCTACAGAATTAGACATATATGATCATTTTGTAGTAGTTTTGTACAGGAAACTCTTTTGGTTATAACATTTGATATGTTTTATCCCTTCTTATCTAAGGGGCTGACATGAAATTCATAAGCTTTAAAGTAGCAATATTTTTCTAGAGTTAGGGAACCCATTTTAGAGTGCAGTTGGGTTTTTCATAAGTTAGATGATACCTTTAGTTTCAATGCAGAAGTTACAGTTGACCTGGTTTGATGATTGATTCATTCTCCTAGCTCCATGATATTACTAATGGTGGCTTCTATTACTAATTCCCTTTTCTTTTTCTCATGTTCTTGGATCCTTTGTGTATTATGGATTGACTTGATTACCTTTTGCAGTGCTTGATTACATAGGCCTAGCTCCATTTCACATGCCCTTTCCTTGTTTAGCTCTAGGCTCTTTATGGTTTATTTGATTTAATATTCATAAACAGTCTCCTATTAGAAGATTCCACATTGTCTTCAAGAGTATTTTGAGAATTTTGTTTACATGCCTATAATGAGATCAGTCTGCATTACATTCTGTGCTAGGCTATTCATTGATTTCCAATTATGTCATGGTGTTTCACTTGCAGGTTATCAGTTGTGCCTTTCTGGACTAAAACTCGACAACATTGAATTGGAAAACCTTCAAGACGTTGAGTTTGCTGTATGTAACAAAAAAATTCTCGCAATTTGAGTGGATGCTTTCAATTGGAAAAGAGTTTGTAAATTTAGTTAGAAATGAAAGTACCGATGTATATTCAGTGATTGTCACGAACATGATTGGCATGCATCTGTCACTTATCCTATAATTAAAACTCAGTTTGCAGGTGAAAAGGATCATCAGGAAGTGTACTTTTATCGTACTTCAAAGACAAAAGAGTTGGATCTTCTTCTAGGAGACGTCTATCATAAAATGCTAGGTATATAACATTCTTCTTACAATCACGGTTGTGAATCAAAATTGAAACTATATGGATTTACATAAATAGAATCTCTCCATAGTTTGTTTGATTTAACATAGAAGAACCGAACTTATCTTTTTGACACACAATGACAAAGTCTCAACACACTTTACTGTGTAATTTAACACCTAGGGACTTTCTCATTTACCTGCTTTGTCAGTCACTTTATCGCTTATCATAAGTTCCTTAGAGCCAAATGCCTTTTGTTGATATCATTTAACAATATGCATGTGGTGCAGAACTTATTGTCATTGTGCTCCATCCCAAGATCATAAATGAATGATTGACATACATACCATGAGTGGTGAATGAGCTTCTAAGAAAACATTGTTGCATGTCACTTACATTTCAATGTTAATTGTTAGTTGTTGTTCTACGACATGCAACAATATTTTGTAGTTAGTACTCTAGAAACTTCCTTTTTAAAGCCCTTGCATGCTGAAGTTCTTCCGTCTTAAGTAGTTTCTCTTACATTTTTCATCAACAAAATTGTATTGATTATATTTTCAAAAAGGTGTTTTGCATGTGAATTAGGTTTCACTCTAATTCACGTTAAAACACTTGTCTTACAACCCCATTATTAACTAGGTTCTTACTAATTCAGAATCAGAAAAGGGTATTAGAGATAATAAAAGAATGCAACTGGAATGGGAAATTCAGTGGTTCCTATCACATGTAAGAAAACAGAGAATGTGAATGTACCATTGCTTTTAACATTATCCTTTCAAAGGCAGACCAATGTCAGCTAGAGAAATTAACCAAAAAAATCAGTTAGACTGCCACCATTTAATCCATGTTTGTCATTTTCTTTTCAATTTTCTTATTATTGGTAAAATTCTGTCCTGCTAAATTGATATCATTTCATGTATGACAAACACACTTTCACATTTTTAGATGTTTTTTTCTTTAATATTTTTTCATTTTGTAGAAATACATATCTTATTTACTCTCTGAAGCAGATATGGAAAGAGCCATAATAAGAGATTTGGAGTTGCGGCTTCAGCCTTTCTCAATGCATTTGCATATGACATCAAATTTTGTTGGGGAGCTGGACTGGTAAGAATTTACTCTAGGAAAGTGCTTGTTATCAAAGATGCCGGATTACATCCCCTCATCTATTTTTCTGGAATTCTATATCCTTTCCAAATTGTGTGTGTTTTTCTTTAAGAAACTACAATGCTACTTGGGTTTTAGGTGCGAGAAACTTACAGAGCATTAATCTTTCTTGAGGCTGGTTTTCCATTTTCTTACTTCAGTTATATATTTGTTGTATCTCAAATGAATAAATCACTGCGATGTGATCCTAAAATGTAATTACACATATAATGATTAAATTCGATGAGATACTGACATATAAAATTTTTCTATTTTGAACCTGACTATTCCTATGATAAGCATGCTCTCGTTGGCATTAGTCGCACAACAGTACAAGTATGTCAGGCCAGTTCTCACTGCAGAGGATGCTCTTGAGATAAAAAATGGAAGGTATAATACAATGTTATAAAGTGAAATTAGAATTAGAGGTGCAAATGAATACAGGCATACTATGGCATATGACACTATAGTGCACAACACTGATTTCCAGTTCGGTGAAAGCTTTTCTAGGCTGGTTTCCATTTTTTCTGGATTCCTTTCAATTTTCTAAACAATACAGCAGGCATGTTCTGCAGGAAATGATAGTTGAAACATTTGTCCCCAACGATACAAACATTTCAAGTGAAGGTGAGCTTTAGCATTCAGGACTATATCATACATGTTGAAACTTTAGAAGTTGTGGTTATTGAAGAGATATGGCTAAAATGTAAGAGCTTCATTTTTTTTTCTCAGGGCGGATCAGTATCATCTCAGGCCCAAACTATTCTGGGAAAAGCATATATGTCAAACAGGTAGCAAGTAAACCCTCCCGACTAGCTTTATAAGTTGATAAATAGGTGAAAGGAGTTAACCTTTGCACAAAATTCAAGTTACACACCTAGATTCTAGGAATTTTAAGAATTGGTTTGGTTTAATCTCCTAACTAGTTGAGACATCGTATTCAGTTGGATAATCATGAATAATAAAGGCGATTTCTGTATGATGTTTATGATGCAAATCATTTGCATGTTTTTGGAGAATGGCAAGTGAAGACAATCTCATTAATCTGGATTGGGTACATAGTTCTTATTCAGATGACCTTTTAATTTCTTGACTGTCATTCATGCTCATACATAAAATATAGTGTTCATATTCGAGGCAATCGACAACAGATGGAATTTTTCAATACTTACTAAGCAAACTCTAGTATAGTGATAAGATATATGCAGAATTCTATTTTATAATAGTAGAATCTTGAAAACACCAATTTTGGTAGTAGTGCGGGTGGCACAAAGCAGAGTCAGCAACAACGCAAATTCTTCAGTGACAATGCAAATGCTAGTAGCAGTCAGAGACTCGGGAGACAGATGCATCATAATGATCATAGTTGATTCAATATTTTGGATGCTTTTCAGTCGCAGTAGCAACAAATGAGAGGGAGTTGCAGTGCAGATACAATGTTGGCAGTAGTACAACAGGATTAGCAACAACATAGATGTAGTGTATATCAGAGTCACGCAGTGGTTGGTGGGCAGCAGCAGCTAGACATCAGTAGCGTGACAGGAGATGATGCAGAGGCAGGGTGTTGTGGCAAGGAGTGCAACATTAGAACACATTCCTCACTAAGAGGGAATGTTATTTTTTGTAGCATAAAATGTGTTCTACCCACGAAATTTCGTGGAGAGGCTAGAATACGTGAAATCTCCAAAACCCAGAAATCGTTTTTGGAAATTCCACCTAGAAATGATTTGATTAGATTTTTAACCAATTTTTGAATATTTCCTAAGTCTAAACTTAGGGAATATGGTTAATTAATCAGTATTAATTAAGTCAAGGCCATAATGAACCTAGAAATGAACCATAATGAAACTCACACGGATCAATCTAGAAATGAACCTAGCCATTGATTAAGTTTTAATCTTGGAGGTTGGTGCTCCAACAGAGGATTATAAGAGGAGATCGATGTGGTGATGGAGAAAACACCTGAGAGCACTAGAAGTTCGATTTCTTAGCAGATCGATTTCCAAAGTAGCAGTAATCAATTGTCAGAGAGAGTTGGAGATCGAAGTAGTGTGTGAGGGCCAAATACAATGAGGTTCGAAGAAGCATTCGAAATCTAATGAGTGCATTTGCAAAGAGGTAGAAGAGCCATAGAGAAGTTGAGGCAATGATTGTGCAGAAGCTTCTAGAGGCACATTCTATTTGCTGAGAGGGAAAGACGTCTTTAGTTCCAAAGGCTGGGAAGGAGTGTTGGAGAAGCATTTTCCCAACTAGTAGAAGGCATAACAACTTCATCAGAGACCAATCAGAGGCTTGACGTCAAGCAGATTGCACATTGCAATGTAGAGTTTGACGTAGAGAGTCGGAGGGTCGAGTTCTTTGAAAAAAGGTTGTGTCGGGGTTTGCTTGTGGGTTGAGGAAATTCCTCACTAAATTTTTTCCAGTGTTTTTCTCTGTATGATTGCCATATTTCGGCATCTGGTTGTACTCAGGAGTTCTCACTATTGCTTAATAATAAAACCCTCCCTGCTGCACTGGTTTTCCCAAGTTGGGTTTTTCTGGGGACATTTGTCCAAAAATAATTGCCTCATATTTTATAGGTGTGTGTTAGCATTTCTTAGTTTCCATCGCATTATTTTTCCGCGATTTTATTTGTGAAGGTTGCAGTGTGTTTATTTTGATATTTGCCATAGCAGATAATTTGTTAAATTAATTAACAATTAGGAGAAATAATACCATTTGCTGTAATAGGATTCCAATTTGGAATTTTCATAGTATGAATGGGTGAATGTTCTTAGAGACCATTTATGTTTTAAAATTAAATACATCTTGATAAGTCAGCATTTATTGCAAACCAAAGTATAAGGTCCTTGCAGTAGTTGTTCTCATGCTCTAAATGCCATGCAAAGTTGTTGAAGGCCTCTTTGATCAGGTGAATTCTTCCCAAACCATAAATTCTCCTTGACTCCATCTCTCCCAAAGTAAAAAGCACTAATCCTCCATTGGTGATCATTTTCAATGCTTATTCTTTTCACCTTTGTAATGTCCTTTCCAAAATTAAATTGTTTCAAGTTTATTTATTCTACAATTCTGACAAATTTGGAGGCCATGGGACCCATGTGATTTTTGGAAAAGACTTAGGAAGGAAAAAGGGGCCGAAATGTTTTGTTGGCATAGTGTGGGGACCACCCACATGAGGAAATACACACCACCTTAGAGGGAAGTTCAAATGGCTAAGGAGGGAAAGTCGAATTGCTAGTTGGAGGGGGCCCACATGGGAAAAGAGGCCCACGAATTATAAATAGAGGAGGATTAGCGTCATTTGGTATCTTTTGACATATTGAACTTAACCTTAGTTGCTCAAGCTACTTAGCCGGGTTACTGTGCTCTTTAGCACACGACTGTCTCCAAGCGGAGATCCCAACCCTTACTTCAGTGGAATTTGAGTGCCATCCTAGGAAGGAAATTCATACTACCTTGGAGGAGAGCCGGTGGAGTTTCACTGTCATATCATTCAACATTTCACTCAGCCAATATGTGTTTCTGGAGGACACAGCAGGGGAACACGTAGGTGTTGCTTGTGGGTTCATCCGAGCAGCAACTGCTGAGGGAGTTTGGGCATTGAAGCTACAGTGGAGGATCAACCTTTTGGGAGAGTTTTGGAGCAGGAGGTTGCTGCATTGGAGTAGTTCGATTTACAGTCAACTGGTTTTGCGCAGAGAGCCATCACTAGGCTCATGTGGGAGTTGAAGGAAGGAATTGTAGAACTGGAATTGGCCGGGAGGATTAAGAAATCACTTGGAGGGCCATTTGAGGAGGATTGCTGGAGTTGGGAGAGCAGAGATTGACAAGATCAATCACAGCAACAGAATTCGAAATTGGAGGAGGGCCAAGTTGTGAAGGGTCAATTTTTGAAGGTTCGAATCAAGGGAAACCCTTTCTGGGTTTTTCTGGGTTTTGGGCAAGGATCACACTTCTAATTTTAAAGAATTTTCTAGGAAGATCTAAGGGGTCAAACAGGGGTCTCAACTCAGCTAGTAGCTAGAGGAGCGAAGGGGAATTTGGGCCAAAATTCCGAGGTCAACATTTGGCCAATTCCTTCGTGGGCTATTTTGGGTATTTGGTGGAGAGGCCAGGGTTAATTTTCCATAATTTTCTAAGCACTAGAGGTGGGGTTTCTAGCAACATCCTTGCAGCAGATAATACAGTTTCACGCGGGGAGCACAGGGCATCATTGCAATAGTTATTGTGCCATCTGGGCTTGACATATTACCACCTGGCTTTGATCACGCTTGCCATTGAGGCAAGATTAGGTGCACCACTTCCAGATTATTGTACTTTTCTCCCATATTATAATAAAATGGCTCAACCATTGGCTATTCCTAGACCTTTTATGGGTGTGCATTGAATGTTTCAATTTTATGGTGTTGTTTTTATTATATGCTTCGCACAACACTATTTTCCCTAGTTTCGAACATTACAACCTCCCTCTTTTTATAGGCCTAGCCTACATAGGTTACCTAGGGCATCGATTATCTCACAATCTAGCCATCCAATCACTTCGTTTTTTGGTGGGATCTTGAGATCCCGACGGTTGGATATTGAGATATTTCAAGCCCTAGCTCAAAGATCAATTATTGCCCTAGGTTTCGATTGGCTAGTGACCTCATAGGCATCATAACATTAAATCATCAAAAGTAGAATCTTTCCTTGATCCTCTTCCCTTCCCTAATTGGGTCAAGTACATCCTTAGTTGATCAACTACATACCCTTGACCTAAATTTGGGTCCACTTGGCCCTTTGTGGTCCCGCAACTTGTTGACTCCAATTCCATAGAGATCACTTAGAGGCCAAGCATTCATAGGGCCTTTTGAGTGTAGGGGCATCCTTGATAAGATATACTTTCAAAATCTAAACTCAAAGACCCTCTTAGCCCTTCCTAGAGAGCCTTTCCCCTTGCTTCCTAAGCAAGCAAACTAGTTACCATACAATTGAGTCTCTCTTGTGAATAGGCCTTGAGAATCACTCCTTATCCTTTCATTGACCTACTCATCTAGTGATTCCCTTTATACCGGGTCTCCTCCCACTGGTGAAAGTCCGTAAAGACCAGGGAGCCTTAGCTAAGGTGACAGTGAGCTATTGCTCCCTTGTTGCCCTTGATCTAGTAGTTTCATTTTAGGATCCCCTCCTAGGACCCCTGCTAGTTTGAGTAGTAACAAGCCTCTCCACCAAGTTTCAAGAATAGAACACCTCTGATGCTACAAGAACTAACAATCTAGGCCCTAGAGACGTATATTGGCACCCATAGGTGAAGCATTGAGAGCCTTGGTGTTGAAAATATTGAGAGGGGGGTGAATCAGTGTTTCCCTGATTTTTACAATTGGTTAGTTTATTTCTTTAATTATTCATAGCATCAACAAAAAGCATCATAAAGCATTATCACATCAATGATAGTACACAGGAAGTTGTCTCCAACAAGTGCTTTACATTATGTATGCCTTACATACATATTTACCATCTATGCTGGAAGTACGAAACTCCCCAAATCTGAAGATGTTTGCAAACTAAGTCTATAGGAGTCCTCAGCCTCCCTCACAACCAACCAATCAACGACAAACACCTGCTGCTCCTGTTGATGCTTGTTCACTTCAACTGCCACTACTATTACTGCAATACCACTAATCACTCACACTGTCACTGCTGCTACTACTGCTCCAATTGTGCACTGCTGCCACTGCAACTATGGTTGTCGCTGCTTCAACTATCTTGTCTGCCCACTGCAGTCCACTGCTGCTACAAAATTCCACTCTTGCCACTGCTGCCCACATACTACTGTCAAGAAAGGACTGTCACAATCTCACTGTTTTCATTATAGGCATCATCACTGTCAATCATGTATCGGCATATGTCAATCATTGTCAAAGATAAACTGTCACAATAAGGGTTACTGTCATAATAATTCACTGCCACATCCGGGGTTACTACCATACAATCAGTCCATTATCCCATATTAGGAATATAGTCATACATCACATATTATTGTCATCATCGTCAAGCCATAAATCAACCAAGGTCACAAGGTCAATGTTGTTATTATCAAGGTTACTGTCATAGTCATGCATCAAGGTATGTCATACAAAATTACTTCCATCGCAGGTCACTGCCAAGGGTTCTGCCATATAAATGTTGCTACCATACGCAATCATTCCTCCTAGCTACAGATATGTATATAAGTTACAAAAATCCTGCTTAATATCATGGTGATGACAATTCTGTCAAGGAAATATTATCATAGCATGACTGTCTAGGAGATAGTCTCAAGTGCCAATACTGCCAAGTTATTGTTCTTCAAAGTCACTATTAAAGAAATGCTGCTATGCATCAGGGTGTCATTGTCATACTGGGATCTCTCTCATAGTCAAGAATCACAGACATAGTCAACGTTCATTGTTATATCTCGTTATATCGTCTCACTGTTCACAAGGGTTATTTGCCACATTGAGGACAACATATCTAAAAGGTTATACCGTCTCATTGTTCATGAGGGTTATTTGCCACATTGAGGACAACATATCTAAAAGGTTATACCGTCTCATTGTTCACAAGGGTTATTTGCCACATTGAGGACAACATATCTAAAAGGTGCATTGTAGTTGATAATATATTGTCAATTATTAGTCATAAAGATCACTGTAAGAACACTTAAGTCACTGTTATGTGCAAAGGACGTTGAACTTAAACAAGGTTGCATCACAGTTCTCATACGTTCATCAAATCACTGAAACAAATAAATCTTAGCCCAGAATTTATCTTATGCCTTGAATAACTTTGTATGTTGTAGGTTTTGATGATGTCTTTATGACAAGGCCAGTCAAATGGTGTGAAAGGATGTCAATGGTTTAATGCGAAGTTCACAAGGTTACTTTTTATATCAAGGTCTCTTCTACGTCAAGGTTATTGTTGTCACCAATATACATGTAACATACTGTTTAGAAAACCCTAATGGTAACAGTAAATACAATGCCTCCCTCCAGTTCAGTGTTCTGCAATTAGAACTTCAGATTTCAGATTATCCTTCAATTCTTATGCAAGTGTTGTGTGTGGACTCCATTCTTGTTAGATGCTATCAAGGGCAACAAGTCTCCAAGCCACTGTTCTGCAACTTGGTGCTGCTACTTCATGTCTTCCACAGGCCACAAGTATCTATTGCTCAAGTCAGTGCTCAAAGGTCATGACTAAAGGGACTGTCGTAGGAATTAGATCACTGTAGAAATCACTTAGGTCTGCATCAAAATAGAGCCAAAACCATGCTCAAGAGATCACACCAGATTTGATGAGATGGCTAAACACATCATTACTGACTAAAATTTCAAATCTGCCACACAGGACCATATCAGCTCAGAACAACAGGTCTTTCCCTACAGTGAAAGGTTCATAGATCATGGCAAGGGCGTTTTTGAGTTTGCTCCCAACACTCTGTCACAAAGAGGAGTTACAGGGAGCCGAGAGATCAGAAATAAGGTGCAGATCACCTCATGATAAGATATTTAAATACAGTCCAGAATCGTTGTGTTAATAGTCCAGTTCCTCCTTTTGATGACTGCAGGCTTAATCAATTGGGGCTGCAAGAATACAATTTGTAGTTCATAGATTACTGAAAACGTGTGCCCAAAAGATGTTGCAATAACCCAGCGAATACAAAACTTGATGGCCACAGGGAGAAAGGGTTAATCTCAGAGTTGAAATATCAATATGCTGCTTTAGGCATGGCTCTAATGCAAGGGCCGAAAAGTTGTACAGAACAATTAGTTATCACACCTTAGATGCAACGAAGATTTAGGATAACAGGGACATGTCCCAATACTGTTTCAAGCTTCAGAAGTAGCCTTTTATAAAGGGTCGAGTAGGCCTCAGCTAGCCTGAGCTGATCCACACATATTTTCAATGAAAAGATCTCCAAAATGTGCTTCAGAAACAACATAGCGAATATCCTTCTTCAGAATTCCATGAGGCATGAGCACTGACTTCAGTAGACCTTAGTTAGGGCCACAGAAACATATATGAGCTTCAGAGATATGATCCATAAGAATATATTACGTGCCTCAGATTAGATGTGTGGCCCTACAACCAAAAATCGAAACCCAGAACGAAACCCTTAAAATCAAAATCAAATGTAGCCTAGGAAAAACCCTTCCAAGCTGTCTCCTTGTTAGATGCCTTTCCGCTCCACAAGCCTGCAGGAATTATTACAGAACCTTGTCGTAAGAGATAGGCATACGACACACCAAATGAGGAAGCGAATATCTTTTCTTAGAGTAGCTAGGGAACCATCTAGGCATTGGCAGACTTTGGTGGGAAGCCACAAGAAATAATTTAAAAATTAAATATTGATATGGTGCTAAGAACCCAAAACGATTAGAATGATGATAAATTTATTTTGATCCCAAAAATAAGTTTATCTCTTATAAAATTTTCTTTAATCTTTGACAATGGGAAAAACTACCAAGAACCAAAAACCCAAAACAATTAGAATAATGATAAATTTATTTTTGATCCAAAAAATAAATTTATCTCTTATAAAGTTTTCTTTAATCTTTGACCATGGAAAAACTTAATTTTATCCCCTTCCTTTTCTAATAAATCAATGCCAATAATGTGATGTCACATTATTAAAACTGCCACATCATTCTTTGGGGTATTGACTTGGTTGCCACATCATCCAATCGTTGCCACATCATCCATTGAACCAAAGAGAATCTACCACATCATCAGCCCTATGTGTTTTGGGCCATTGGTTGGGGTCACTACCTTTGACCAAGCATATCTCTCCAACTGTGAGGCCGCTTGAGATGCTCTACATATCAACAGAATCAGAGTGACGAGGAGAATCCTGGCAAGGGTCTCCAAGGCAAACTCGGTGATCTGTTGCTTCAAAAACCTCCAACAATTGCGAGGTATATCCATCGTCTAGGAAACCAAACCCTAGACCTAGGGTTTCATTTACTATATCATCTTATCCATACATACCAACATGTTGAGGACATCAATGACAACATCCTACACCTATTGTTGCTATGTTGCTCCCGCTTTGGCATCAATGACAAGATACTCAACACTTGGGTCTCTAAGCAATAGAAACTCATCACATCTACCCCTATACACCCAAAACATTCTGCGACTTTGGACTACATTTGATTATTCTTCAGGATGATGCACCTAGACCACCCTGCCCCCAAGTTGGCATTAGCACTCTCTGGGAGATGGCAGTTGATCTACAACCGAGATAAAGATGGTCTCACCTTTTGAGACATGGGAGGGCTAGTAGCACCTAGAAAGCCCTCAAAGTTGGAGCATAAATGGGCATTTGAGCAGTTGGAAACCCAGGAGACCACCTTCTAACACCCAAAGTGAATTTTGGGGTCCGCGGAGGGATTTTGATAGAGATTTGAGGGCTAATCCTCACATCATGATTTTTAGAGGCTTATACAACACTCAATGTATCCCACATGGAGCTTATTCGATGGATGACGTCAACATAATAAGGCCTCACGGCTCACATGTGTGGACATTTACTTGATTTGATGTCTAAGCTAGTGGGTTGGCTTGTAACCCAATGCATCCTTATGATTTTACTTGTCTTTCTAAGGGAATTTAGGCTAATTAGGAACTATTCCTCCTCATATAAATAGAGGAGCGGACTATTGCATTTATCATCATCATCACTTGTGAACTCTGCTTCTCTTATTGAGAATTTTGGCCTCTTTTCCTATTGGAGAGTTGTGATATATGGAGAAAATCTTGTCTTAGAGCTATTTTCTTGTCTTTGGAAAAGTTATCTTGGATTGATGATTAGATTGTACATGAATGTCATCTTTTAAGTGCCTTTATTTGCAAAATTTATGATTTATGTCTAATGTATGGAATAAATTGTAATATTCCTAATTAGCCATAGCTAATTGGAATATTCGATTTTGTTCAGTTTTTTCCTATTATAGTTATTTGTAAATAAAAAAAAAGTGAGGACGGGGGAAGTTGACACGTAGTGGTCAACATTTGTTTGAGATGGCAATGACAACATTTTTTGGCGTCGTTGCCGGGGACATTTTATTCTCGGTGTTTCAACGACATTCATATTCTCATTTCTCATCATTCTTTCATCTTTCTCATCTCTCATTTGCATTGGCAGAGTTGAAATTTTTTGGCATCATCTCATTTTTTACGCATTCATTAGCCTGTCAAACAGCCAACATTCTTTGGTGTCTTTTGATCTTTTCATCACCCTATCTTTCATCATATCAACAACTACTCTTCAGTTCGTTTCTTGTTTGGGTGGCGATTCCACTTTTTTAATTTATTTTTCCCAGACAAGAAGCCTCTATCATATTAGCTTGTTTGTTGTTTTTTGGATCCTAGAATTAGATTCATTATTCAAGTGGCGACTCCACTTCTTTCATCTCTTGATTTTCTTGAGCAGAGATCTCTTTCTATCATCCATTTGGTCCCTTGTTATTCATCATGGATTATTCGTTTAAACCATGTCATTTTACTGATGATCTCCATGATTTTCCCGAAGTGGCCATTTCTAAATTGCCTTTGTTCTCAAGTGGTGATTCAGTCGCTGTTAAAAAGCATCTAGGCTTGTTTACTCGTATAATGATCATATATTGTAGACCCCCTCAGTATAATCATGAAGATGTCAAAATGCGTCTTTTTGTCCTTTCTTTAGAGGATGATGCTTTGAATTGGTTTAACAATTGTCCTAAGGATTCCTTCACTTCTTTACAAGACATTGTCAATGCTTTTAAAGATAGATATGGTGATCCAGATAGCTCGCCTTGTGCCCTTAAAATTGTGCAACAGAATGAAAGTAATCTTATAAAAGGTCCAGCTATCGATGAAAGATTTCAAGACAATTCTTCATATCAGAATGTGCCATCCACCTGTACCATTGCAGATCAAATCCATGATAGTGGAAAAGCAGGGACAAGTGACAATGAAAACGAAGATCAAAAGCAAATTATACAAGAACTAATGCTGCTGGTAAGGAATATGGAGTGATAAATCAAACTAATTACGCCAATGATGTGAGAACTTTATGCACCCACTTGGAAAAACGTAATAGGGAGATAGAGATCATGCAAAATCAACATGCTAAGGAAATTGAGGCCATGAGGATTAATCATGACACAAAAATTAGTTTTATGCAAAGCAAGTTATCAGGCTTAGAGGAAAATATGACGACCATGAAAGCTAATCATGATAGGGAAATTAATTCTAGGCAAAACAAGTTATTAACTATGGATGAAGAAATCACTATCATGATGTTTGATCATAATAATCAGTTGGCTACCATGCAAGCAAATCATAAGGAAGAGATAAACTCTATGCAGTATTGCTTGATGACCATAAAGGAAAAGAACGATAAAGTAATAAAAGATATGGAAGAAGACCATGCTAGGGAAATTAGTGCTATGAAGGTTGAACACTCTAGTCAGATAGATGCCATTAAAATACAAGTTCAGAAATTTCAACAGCTGTCAGAGGATGAAAGAAACCAGGGAACGTCAATAGATCAGGAGCCTCCTTATTTGTTACAGCAAGCTCCATCTTATTATGAGGTCCTTTGTTCTATTGCAAGGTGGATAATTGAAGGTGACCTGGATAAAAGGGAAATTAATAATAAGGTTGATGCTCACACGGTTAATCCACCAGTCATAGAAGATCAAGTTATAACTCATGACACCTGTGAGATTGGTCCATCATCCTTGACAGGGCAGATGCAGAATGAAGAAAGACATGTCATGCATATCTTACATCATCGGAGAGCTTTGAAGCAGAAAGTTCCACGTCATCAGTGATACAGCCTGCCACTAAGAAAAAACGCAAAAGAAAGAGAATGAGAAGAAGATTTGATGCATCAAACGGCAACGAGCAACTTGATTTTCGGATAGGGAAAAGTCCTACCATATGCAAAATTAGACATGGCACATCTGACAAGCAGCTGACAGATTTGCCTGAAAGCAGGCAAATGCTCAGTATACGCTATATTGAACACATCTGATGCCATGGGGCATCCTCTGTATTTCTAACCCTGCTCCTTGTTTTTTCAGCATTTTATTTTTGTTTTAGGATTAGATTTACTTTTCTTGTTACTAGACAGTTAATAAATGAAGAGCTTATATCTTTCATGTGCTTAATGTTATATGATGATTTTTGGATGGACGCTACTTATGTTTTGTTGTGTGTTGCATGGATGCAGATTCTAGATTCTCACATTCCTACAATGCAGCAACGTGTCCCCAAGTAGAGCCAGAGATTGACCACTACGTGTCAACTACCCATAGTAGTACACCCCCTTTTTCGCAAAAGGAATAGCACTTGATCGATATGTCCGTGCCATTCGACTGCCGTCATCAACCCGATCATATTGTTTTGTAAACCCACTCTGCATGTGTAAATTGGAAATAATCTTAGCAGATCTGAGTCATGTATGTAAATTGCCTAGGTGGACCTAATTTTCTAGTGATAATCTATGTTCCAGAAGGTTTTTTGTCTCACCAATCCATGATTGGCAGAGTTTTCCTTCAGCCTAACCCCAAAGCTGAAATGAATTTTGTCATTAGAATCTTAGGGGAATCCTAGTGTGCTTCGAGTCTATGTAAAAAGTAATTTGAAACTAATTCTAACTATTTGGTTAGGTTATTACAAATTGCTTGATCTGTTAGATTATATCTGTGTCGCAGAACTGGGTGGTCTATGAGGGTCTGTCAAAAGGGTTTTCCCCCTTGAGATGTAAAATTGTAAAAGTCATATGTAAAGCGTCTTGAGGGTTAGAAAATGTTTTAATCCCCTCATAAGTCCTAAGTCCTAGGTCCTAGGTGATTTTTCAAAGGCTAAGTTCGAGGATCGAAAAAATAAAATAAAATAAAAAATAAAAAAATAAAAATAGATAAAAAATAATAAAATAATAATAAAATTAAAACATAATTAAAAATAAATAAAATAAAATTTTAAAAATAAATTAAAAAAAAATAAATAAATTTTGAAAAATAAAACAAAATAATATAGTCAAAATTTTGAGAAAATAAATTGCAAAATTTTAATTTTTTAAATATATTAAAATGCATTTAAAAATTCGACAGATGAGATTAAAAGAAATCTTGATCCTCATCGACGGTCGAGATCATTTTGACATGGATCACTCAAACTAGCCGTTGGGAAATTTTCCTTTAAATAGGGTGTTAGGGGTCATTTGACATCAGATTTGATCTGAGAGTTTGGTGCTAAAGAAAGCTCTCTTGTAGTCATTTTTTGTGCAATAAAGAAAGACTTTGGGGTTAAAAATCTTGTTGGTGTTAATCTTCTGGAAATGCTATAAGATGTTTTATTTTTCTGCACAATTTTATTTTCAGCTATTGATTTAGCTTTATGAAGATTGATTTAGGCACAGGTATCTTATCTGATCTCTGGGGTTTGAATGATAGTTTAGATTCTGAAATATAACATCAGGGATCTCCATTTGATCTGGATTTCACTATTGTTTTCTCCCTCTATGTTAATGGTTGATTTTAAGCTGTGCAGGAAATCTTAGTTTTGAGTTTACCGGGCATTAGGGGAAGTTCTCGGCTGAACCAACCAACTCCCAGATTGTGTTTTCTGAAAGAGCCCAGCCAATTCTTGGTCACGGGCTTATCATTTGAAATTTCTTATGAATGCATGCAAGGTTTTTTTGAAGCATATCACATAAGTTAAAATTCTGAAAATATTTATGTGGCATAACGAGAAATCTGGCTATTTTAGAGCCTGCAGTTTGTGAATATTGTAATTCTTTAGTTAGGGTTTTTAGTGCCGTTTCTTGCACATATTATTTTTGGGTTTTATGTTCTTTGTCATTGTAGGTTGCAGGTATAGGGTTTGAGAATTCTTTTAGGGTTTCCATCAGGCAATTTGGAGCAGGAAAAATTTAAATTTTTTGATCAGGTTTCTAGACTACGGGTTTGCAAATTGCGTTTTCATTTTTCACTGCTGCCTGGGGTTTTACTGCTGCAGAAAAAATTTCCTTTCTCTCATCTCATTTTTTCATTTAATGCCACATCCGTTGTCCCCAACCTGCAACGAATTTTTCTGCTCTTCGATCTCTGCATTCTCCTCATCGCTCTTCGATTCCATCCTTCATGCCCAAGTTTCCCTTTTTCTTTTTGCAGATTGCTGCATTCATTCTTCTTGTCGCAGCTCTATCCTTCCCTATCACTGCGGATCTCCCTTTGACTCACGTAGCTTCATCCCTTTCTCCCTTCCACGCAGTACACTGCTTGCTCGACGCTGCTAGAAACCTCCTTTCCATCCATTGCTGCCGATCTACCTTCCCCTCGCTCGTCAATCCTTGAGCCAGCTTTAGCTCCTCACGCAAATTCTTCAAACCTGCATCCATAAATAAAATAAAAAAAAATTGATATGCGTATGGGTAATATAGCGTAAGTTTTTTCTATATGCATTGGTTTCTTTAGGATTTAGATTTTTATTATATTTTCATTTTGTTGTATATATTAGACGTCAATTCTTTTTTTTTTGTTTAGATTTATTAAATTTTAGTTTTAGATTTAATTTTAAATTAGTTTAGATACGTTTCACTTTTAGTCATATAATAAATATTTTAAATTTTTGTTTCATATAAAGGTTTGAGTATTAGATTTTAATTTTAGTTTGATTTTATTTTATTTTCTATAGTTTAGAATTTAAATTAAAAAAAAGGAAATCATAAAAAGTTTTAATTTTAGATTTAATGGGTTGATTTTAGGGTTTATTTTTAGAAATTTTAAATTTTCATTTACTTTATTTAGAATTTAGTTTTGTTTATTTTCTTTAATAAATCTAAATCATAAAAAATATAAAAAAGCAGTTTTGGGTTTGGTTTATTTTATTTCGATTTCTCTTATTGTTGTTTAGTTTTAAATTTTAGTTAGATTTAGAATTAGAATCAAGCCTTGTTTTTTTTTTAAGTTTATCTTTTAGTTTAGTTTAATCTTTATTTTTAATTTAGTTAGTTTTGTTTTAAAAAAATTTAAATCATAAAAAAGAAAAAAATTCATTTAAAAAAGAAGAAGAAGAAGAAGAAGAAGTTTAACGGGTTGGTCTTTGGTTATTTTTTAAATTCAGATTTATAGTTTAGTTTAGTTTTATTTTTTAAAAAAAAATCAATTAATAAAAATCATAAAAGATTAAAAATTCCTTTTTTATTTTTAATTAGACTTTAGGATTTAGTCTTGTTTTTATATTATATATAATATATATATAATATATATATATAATATTATATTTATATATATAAATTTGAAAAACGTTGATAAAATAATAATAAATAAAATTGGAAATCTTTTTTTTTTTTCTTCTGTTGTGGTGAAGTTAAATGTGCTTAAAATGTTTATATCTGGAGATTAATTGTTTGAAATCTGGTTAGCATTTAAAATTACGTGGTTATTTAAAGCATTTAATCTTTCATATTTTAATTGCTGGAATATCGTTAAGCCATTGAGCATTTATTGATTATCTCGCATTTGGCAAAAGTTAACCTTTGTTTGAGTTATTTGATGGTAAATGATTGTTAATGAGCTCATATTTTTGCAACATTTGATAAATAATCATTCAGTCATTAACTCCATAAGACATTGGTCTATTAACTTAATAAAATCAAATAAGTGCTTGTTGTCCCTCGTGTCTCCCAACCCAACTGGTCCATAGTTGGTCATCCATTATCCCATAGGGTCTATCCCCCATAGCCGCGGGAGACAGGCTTAAACGGAGAGATCGGGGATCAAGGTGACAACCCTCGGTCTGAGCGTTGTTGTGACAATCTGTGTGACAACAGGGGACATAACTCACTTTTAAAATAAAAAGTCACTTCCTAGTACCACAACGTTGTGACTTAAAGGGGAGCCAAGGGGGGAAAAAGGGAGACGCAAAAATGGAGCCCACATAGACACATGGAGAGACTGCGCAGAAGGGAAGGAACACGTGGCAAGAGGGGAACCACACATGAAGAAGTGAGCCTTGGGATTGAGAGAGGCGAAGGTTATAAAAGAGAGAGGAGCCCCGTCATTTTGATCATTCAGTTATGTGCATTTTGAGCTAGTCGTTTCGACTTCTGAGCACGCTGGTTGTTTAGCTCGTCTGCAGCACTGTTTAGTGCATTGAGTGTCTCTGTTCGGAGATCTCACCCTTAGCCCCGGGGGACTTCGAGTGCCTGCTTGGGCAAGGTATTTCCATTGGCATTTCAGCAGTAGTTTTATCAACATTTCAGTAGCAGTTTCATCAGCATTTTGGAGGACTGCGCAACACTGGGAGAGGGATGCAGTTCTTTCTGGTAGTAGTCTTGGATTGGGGTTTTTGCAAGAGGATTTATGCTGGGTGATTGAGCGGGGGACCAACCCTTGCATCTTGGGGGATTTTTGGTAGAGTTTCAGGCTAGAGTTATGGAGAGGTTTCTTCAATGGCAGCGCAGAGCATTGAGGGACTGCGCAGATCCCTAAGGGGGTGATTTTCGGGGGTCGGCTATTCCAGGAAAGCTTTCTGGGTTTTTCTAGGTTTCTCGAGTAGAGCCCAATTGCAGAGTTTCAGCATTTTCCGAGGAGGGGAGCAACCCCAAACCATTATTTGTTTTCTAGCAGCAGCAGCAGCACATTAGTTCTCCAGCAGCATCCACGTAGAGAGGCCATTCCTTTTTATTCTAAGAGTATTTCTTCACTTGCTTTATGCAAGTTGAGGTACCATATGTCTGATCACCTCTTGTACTCATTTTATTTCTCAGTATAATAAAATGGCTTAGCATTTCTCGCTGTATTTCTTGAGTATTTGCTTATATTTCCTGTTTACACTATTATATGTTGTACCACTGTTATTTTGTCATTTTTGGGTCATTATATCATTTGCACGTATTTGGTTGGAGTTTTTGTTGGGGTTTGAGGAATATTCCGGGTTAGGGATATTACAGTGGGATCAAAGCATAGATCTAGCTCAGCCTATGGAGTTAGCAATCTATGACACAATTGCCTGCTAGACACAGGGGCCAGCCACAATCTAATGCCTAAAGCTGTCATGGAAGAGTTAGGCCTTGATATCATTAGACCCTATCATGATTTATTTTCTTTGATTCAAGGAAGGTGAAATGCCTTGG
Source organism: Pinus taeda (assembly GCA_000404065.3). Classification (NCBI taxonomy): domain Eukaryota; kingdom Viridiplantae; phylum Streptophyta; class Pinopsida; order Pinales; family Pinaceae; genus Pinus; species Pinus taeda. Next base: position 312,787 of record APFE031178518.1, on the reverse strand, counting down.
ATTGATTGAAGATCTGGCTATTACCTTAACCCAGTTGCCTATGAAGAGCATGATGATGGATATTGTGGTAGCAGATGTGCCTCCCAAAATTGGCATGCTGTTGTCCAGAGGGTGGATTAAGAGTTTAGGTGGGACATTATAAAGTGATCCATCTTATGCAACTGTCCTAGTTTTTGGAGGAGAAAGCAGGAGGCTATACAGAGAAGCACAGTTGGCATTTATTATCAGTGATGAGAAGAATCCTACAAATCATCCCATATATGTAGTGGACACTGATTTTGGAGCATGTATACTCCAAATAGAAGAATCACAAAAGGTCGAAATGCAGCTCAGGAAACCAATTCTTAAGGCCGATAAAGAGCAAGGAAGTCAGGTTTGGGAGATGTTCTTCGATGGAGCATGCACTAGGGAAACTGCAGGAGCAGGGGTAGTGCTAGTATCTCCTCAACAAGAAAGCATTCAACTGTCCTTTAAGCTGGTTTTTCAAGTGACCAACAATATAGCAGAATATGAATCACTGTTGTTGGGCCTTAATGCAGCAAAGGACAGAGGAATCAAGAATCTGAAGGTGTTTGGAGATGCTGATCTAATAATCCAGCAAGTAAATAAAACATTTCAAGCAAAGCACCCAAGGCTAAAAGCATACAGAGATGAGGTATGGAGAATCAGAGATTCTTTTGATTTTTTCTGTATTTCATATATCCCTAGAGCCCAAAATCAGTTGGCTGATTCCCTTGCTGTTTCTGCTAGTCTATTTATACCTCCAATGCCTTCCAAACTCTTTATCAAGTTCAAATGAAGTACAGACCTTCCTTGCTTGACAATGTCCACCATTGGAAGCTTTTTAATGATGATAATGAGATTAATAGATTCCTTCAAGTCATTGATGAATTTTTTGATATGCAAATTGACCAAGAAAATGATGCCTTGTTAGAAAACCCCCAGTCTCAGCTCAGAAATAAAATTGGTAAAGACAGCACAGTCCAGCTTCCTAATAACCATATTCCTAAAGGTCTAATTCCTCTTGAAAGACTGCTTGACCAAAATGATGTGCCTTACAAAGCTGCCCAAAAAGAAGATCAATCTACAGTTTGTAAGCATGATATAGGAAGTCCAGGACAGCCCAAATATATAAACTGTCCACTCATTTGTCTGCTGATCAAAGTGCTAAATACTGCAATTTGATGAGGCAATTTGCTGATGTGTTTGCCTGGGAGTATAGTGATCTGAAAACATATGACAAGAATATAATTCAGCACAAAATCCTTCTGGAAAAAGACACTGTCCCTTTCAAACAGAAGTTGAGACCAATAAATCCAATGCTTCTTCCATTGATTGAAAAGGAAATTAAAAAATTGTTGACTGCCAAGATCATAGTGCCTCTCAGATATTCAAAATGGGTGGCTAATCTGGTAGTGGTAAGGAAGAAGAGTGGAGAGATAAGACTGTGTGTTGATTTCAAAAATTTGAACAAATGCTCAAAGAAAGACAACTATCCTCTCCCGAAAATGGAGCACTTGTTACAAAAGGTCTCAGGAGCCAAAGTAATGTCTTTGATAGATGGATTTTCAGGCTTCAATCAGATTGCTGTTTACCCAGATGATCAAGAAAAGACTGCATTTACCACTCCTTGGGGCACTTTCATGTATGCCAAAATGCCATTCGGATTGATGAATGTTGGAGCCACCTTTCAGAGAGCTATGGATATAGCATTTGTGGGAGAGAAGGACAAATTTGCGCTTATCTACCTTGATGATATAACAATATACTCCAGTAGCCATCAAAATCATTTGCAGCATTTGAAAAAGGTGTTTTTGAAGTGCAGAAGGTTTGGGATATCAGTCAATCCAAAAAAATCCCAATTTGATTTACATGAAGGCAAGCTATTAGGACATATTGTGTCTGCTGCAGGTGTTCAAATTGACCCAGAAAGAGTCAAAGCAATTCAGGCTTTGACTGTTCCAAGATCAAAGAAAGATATCCAATCTTTTCTGGGCAAAACGAACTTTGTAAGGAGGTTTATTCCTCATTTTACAGAACTAGTCAAGCATGTTACCTCCATGTTAAAAAAATGAGCAGAAGTAAAATGGACTGAAACAGCAAGAAAATCATTTGATTCCATTAAGAAGGCTATAATGGAAGCTCCCACATTAATAAGTCCTAACTACAGTAAGGAGTTTCACCTGTTTTCGTTTGCCTCTGAGGATACCATTGCAGCTGTTTTGTTGCAGCAAGGTGAAAAAGGTTCAGAGCATCCGGTTGCATTTTTCAGCAAGAATTTGAGGGATGCTGAACTAAGGTATGATATTATAGAAAAGCAGGCATATGCCCTTATCAAATCATTAAAGGCTTTCAGAGTTTATATCTTGCATTCAAAGATAATTGCATATGTGCCTTCTGCTGCAATTAAAGATGTATTAACACAACCTAATGCTGATGGAAGGAGGGCCAGGTGGATTGCTAAAATGATAGAATTTAACATAGAGTTGAAGCCTACAAAGCTAGTCAGAGGTCATGGACTTGCCAAGTTATTGGCTGAAGAAAATTGCAGGTCTTTAAACATTGATTTCCTATGCATGATGGCAGAAAATGGTCAAGCAGAAGAAGAGGAAAACGCAGCTGAAACAATGAAAGAACAGTTAGTGACCGAGAATCTAGCTTCATGCAATTGGTATGCTGCAATAATTAAATTCTTGCAGAAGCTAGAAATCCCTTCAGAACTTACTCAAAGCCAAGCTAGAACTTTAAAACTTAGAGCAGCAAAATATTGTATTATGGAAAATCTGCTCTACTGGAGGGATCCATCTGGGATATTTTTAACGTGTCTGGATAGAGAACAGCCAAAAGAAGTTATGCAGCAGCTTTCAGGGCAAAAGAGTTGGTGGAAATGTGTGACTCAATGGGTATCGAATTAGTTCATTCCACCTCATATTATCTACAAGGAAATGGTCTAGCAGAATCCTTTAACAAAAGCCTGATTAGGATAATTAAAAAGTTGTTAGAGGACAATAAAAAGAATTGGGATTCAAAGCTCAAGTACGCACTGTGGGCTGACAGACTGACCATCAAGAGATCCACAGGGAGTTCTCCATTCAAACTGGTATATGGCACCGAGGTTGTATTTCCAATTCAGCTTACTCTCCCTGTGGCAAAATTCCTTCAAACAGAGCAGGACGAAGATGAAGACATGGCAAGAAGAATCACTGATCTAACAGAGTTGCATCAGGTTAGAGAACAGCTGGTTGAAAGGGCTGCAGCGCATCAGAAAAAGATCAAGGAAGCTTTTGACAAAAAGGCAAAAACAGATAATTTTCAGATTGGTGACTTGGTCTTAAAATGGGATGCATTAAAGGAGAAGAAAGGCAATCATGGGAAATTTGATGCTTTTTGGACAGGGTCTTTCATCATTTCACAGGTTCAAGGAAACAACACCTTCATACTGAAGAGTGTGGGAGGTGAAGCAGTCTTTGATGGCCCAGTCAATGGGTGATTTTTGAAAATTTATGTGGTTTAAGGTCTTTCGCCTTAAAGGTTGTAAATAGTTTGTTTCTATTAGTTTTGTGCAGACAAGTAGACTCCATGCCCAATGGAACACTAGGAATTTTGATTAGTTTGCTTTCAGCTGGAAAGGCATTGGTCTACAGGTTCTTGAGACCTCACAGGGAGGATCTCATCCCCAGAAGGAGCCAGTGTTAGCTCTGCTACATACTTTAGCTTTTGGAAGACCAAATACTGGCTTGGCCATATGTAGATTGCAGCAGTCTTTTCTTCCCTCCTCTTCATTACCCTCATACTCTCATAACCCCGCTATTTCCGTTTTCCTTCTTTTGCGATGCGATTTGATCGCTATTGCACATTGACCCATTGCAACCTATGTTTTCTGCCACTGTGATATTGCGATGCGATCTAATCGCATATCGCATATCACATCCGTATGTGTTGTAAGGTTTCGCCCCTATGTCTTCTACCGATTGCGATTCTACGATGCGATTTGATCGCAAATCACAAATTGCATAATCCAACGTTCCCCGCCCATTATCGCCCGAACACTTCTCTCATGCGATCACCATCGGATCAGCCCAATCATGATCTGATGGTCCGCATTTGTTTTGTTCATATGTTTCCTGATAACTTCCATGTAGCGATCTCCGCCATTCATTTTGCTGGATCCACGGCTAATATTTAGTCCCTGCACCTCTGTGTCTTCCCTTGCCACTCGCATTCGGATCTGGGCCGACCATTTTTGTCATCTGGCGGCCAATATTCCTCCTCAGCCCTGCGTCCATATTTGATGTATATTACTGGGTTTTTGCCAATTCTGAGCACGCAAAGAAGCAAGTTATGAGCTAGCTACCTGCATGTAATCATCAGCTAGTGCAGTAAAGGAACAGCACAGTCAAGGACGAGAAAGGACACCCTCGAGCAGTTCAACCTTGCAACAGTTATAGAAGTTTATCCAGTCAACATTCCACCTGTTCGAGAAGTACACCGAAGTACAAACAGAGCCATTTTGTTCATTAATTTGTTCAGATTATAGCAGAAAATCCATATCTAATTGTAAACGCGGTTGGTAGTCCATTATGACCCCTCCACGCATAGCCTTGCAGAGCAATTTTGTAAACAAATTCTATATATACCCAGAGACATGATGTAATCAGTTTGATGAGTGTGAGATGAGTGCTAGTATATTGTAAGTTTCAACTTCTGGAGACTGCAATAACTGTGAGACCTGCAGCGTCTAGTCTTCATTTCCAACTAATACAAGCTTCGTTTGCTGTCATTTGCTCACTTTTCACTTCTTCTATGTTCCAGGCTGTGCCTGGTTTTCATCAATTCATGTTGCTATGAATGTTTGGCATCAGAGGGGCTGTCATCCCACCTCTGTGTTAGAATTTAGAATGTTTCATTGAATTTGCCTACAGGTTTATGTTGTTTTAATACCAGAGAGTTATCATCCTGTCTGTGTATTAGATAATAGATTTACAGACCTTTTAATTGGTCGCAGCCAGCCATCACAGGGTCCTATGCATCTGCTGGTGTGGTCAGTCTTCTCGATCCTCACGTTTTCCTTAAGCTATGAGTAGTTGGTGGTTAAAAGCCTTGTAGTTTGGGGGTGTTCACCCATGTCTGGGGTTAGTCATAGTAGGAGTGGTTATCTGGCTTGAATGTGCAACATTTCTTTCATTCATCCATCATTTTATCCAACATTTTGTTGAATTTGTAATGTTCCCGAGCATCATTGATATACAACCTAGGTGAGTTTCTTGGGATGATAACATTAATTGGCGCCGTTGCCGGGGAGAGGAGATTGAAGCTCAGCTTCCCTGGGAGACAACACAACGTCAAGCTTTGATGACAGACAAGGTTTGAACACATATTTGGTTGTAATCATCTATCTGGCGACTCCATTGGAGGAAGACCAACCTTTTGAGACTCCACATTGAAGTTCTGGCTCAGTTTGTGAGACATAATCGAAGAAACCCTCATAAATCTCCAGCTGAACCATTGCTTGACCCTGAGAGGACTGTTAAATCGAAGAAAGCTTCACACAAAGGGGCATCATGATCAGGTAAGCCTAAGAAATCTAATTCATCTCTGAAAGGTAATTTTATTGCTGAAGAATTACAATTCGAAGACTTAGAGCTCAGCACTGTTAATAAGGATATCCCTTCAGAGATTAGTTCAGCCCCTTGTACAGTTTGTTCCCCTCTGAATCTTAGTCCGAAGAAAGCTTCCCATTCTGTCCATAACATCCCCTTGTCTCTACCATCCATCACATTACTCCCTACTATTCAATCTGCTAGTATTCTTCCAGATAATCTAGTCATGGCAGGACAACAAGCACCTACTAGAATTGAGAGGATTGTAGCTGCTGGATATGGACCTCTAGTCTTGCCTGTCCCTCTGAATCCTATGCCTGTGGGAGAATATCAAAAGTATATGCCTAAATTTACTGGTACAGAGGGAGTAACAGCAGAAGAACACCTTGAAGCTTTTTACAGTTATGTTGACATTTAGATATAAGTGAAAATGATGTGTGGATGAGAGTTTTTGTCCAGAGCCTTGATGGAGAGGCTAGGAAGTGGTTTAGAGAGTTACCCCAGAGATCAATAATAGAGATTGAAGCATTAGATGATGCATTTTTAGAGCAATGGGGAGATAAAAAGGACTTGTTGTATTATCATACTGAGTTTGGAAACTTGAAAAGAGAATAGGGTGAGTCTTTGCCTGACTTTAACAAAAGATTTAATAGAATGTATAGTAAAATACCAGCTGAGGTAAAACTTACCCCCACAGTTGCCAAACTCACATATGTCAGTGCTTTTGACTCTGATTTATGCTTGTTGTTGAGAGAAAGAAGATGTGCCACTCTGGCTGATATGCAAGATGCAGCCCTAGAAGTGGAATCCAATATTATGGCAGCAGAGAAACTAAAGAGTCAAACTGACAGAAGAAGGCAGAGAGGTGAGGCTTCTTCTTCCTCTGCCTCAACCTCAGAGCCTAAATTAGATAAAATGACCAAGATGATAGAGTCATTGGCTGTTGAAATTTCTAAGCTAAAGGTTGAGCAGAATTCAGGGAAAACATGGCAGCAAAATACATTTGCTCCAAGAAATCAGAATCCTTTCAGAAGAGCAAATGAGCAGTTACAAATTATGCAAAGGGGTGAAGAAATAAAAGAAGATCAGAACGTAAAAGCTCCCTTCCAAAATGTAGTCATGGAGGAAGAACAATTTGAAGAAGATGAGGATGAAATTCACTACATGGAAGATAAAGGCAGCGTTGCATTTTTGACTTTGGCCGAATATGAAGAATCCTTGCTGTATAAGCAAAATAGTCAAGAATGGGACAAAGGAGCTGTTCTACAAACTGGTGAGCAGCAACAGAGATATAACCTCAGGTCCAATGCAAAGAATGTCAAAGAAAATCTTGCACAGAAAGCTGCTGTACAGACAGAATCCTAGAATATCAAGCAGAGAAGACCAGCAGCTGATCCAGTCATCCTCAAAGCTCCAGTTCAAGAGGTAAAAAGTTCTGATAAGCCATCTTCTTCTTTCATCTTTGAGTCAGAGGTTCAGAAATTGAAAATATCTGTGCCTCTGGTTGAGTTGATGAATAGTGAATTATTTAGAAACCCTATACCTGATGCCCTTGAGCTAGAAACAAAACAAACTTGCACTGATTCTGTCAATTTACAAGATGACAAACCTGCCACTGTGCTCAGTCCCATGATTGAACCTGCTGATGATAATTCTCTATCCTTTTATGTCTCATTGACCGTTCATGATAAAATCCTCCACAATTGCCTGCTAGACACAGGGGCCAGCCACAATCTAATGCCTAAAGCTGTCATGGAAGAGTTAGGCCTTGATATCACTAGACCCTATCATGATTTATTTTCTTTTGATTCAAGGAAGGTGAAATGCCTTGGATTGATTAAAGATCTGGCTATTTCCTTAACCCAGTTGCCTATGAAGAGCATGATGATGGATATTGTGATAGCAGATGTGCCTCCCAAATTTGGCATGTTGTTGTCCAGAGGGTGGATTAAGAGTTTAGGTGGGACATTAAAAAATGATCTATCTTATGCAACTGTCCCAATTTTTGGAGGAGAAAGCAGGAGGTTGTACAGAGAAGCACAGTTGGCATTTATTATCAGTGATGAGAAGAATCCTACAAATCATCCCATATATGCAGTGGACAATGATTTTGGAGCATGTATTCTCCAAATAGAAGAATCACAGAAGGCCGAAATGCAGCTCAGGAAACCAATTCTTAAGGCCGATAAAGAGCAAGGAAGTCAGGTTTGGGAGATGTTCTTCGATGGAGCATGCACTAGGGAAACTGCAAGAGCAGGGGTAGTGCTAGTATCTCCTCAACAAGAAAGCATTCAGCTATCCTTTAAGCTGGTTTTTCAAGTGACCAACAATATAGCAGAATATGAAGCACTGTTGTTGGGCCTTAATGTAGCAAAGGACAGAGGAATCAAGAATCTGAAGGTGTTTGGAGATGCTGATCTGATAATCTAGCAAGTAAATAAAACATTTCAAGAAAAGCACCCAAGGCTGAAAGCATACAGAGATGAGGTATGAAGAATCAGAGATTCTTTTGATTTTTTCTGTATTTCATATATCCCTAGAGCCCAAAATCAGCTGGTTGATTCCCTTGTTGTTTCTGCTAGTCTATTTATACCTCCAATGCCTCCCAAACTACTTTATCAAGTTCAAATGAAGTATAGACCTTCCTTGCCTGACAATGTCCACCATTGGAAGGTTTTTAATGATGATAATGAGATTAATAGATTCCTTCAAGTCATTGATGAATTTTCTGATATGCAAATTGACCAAGAAAATGATGCCTTGTTAGAAAACCCCCAGTCTCAGCTTAGAAATAAAATTGGTAAAGACAACATAGTCCAGCTTCCTAATAACCATATTCCTAAAGGTCTAATCCTCTTGAAAGACTATTTGACCAAAATGATGTGCCTTACAAAGCTGCCCAAAAACAAGATCAATCTACAGTTTTTAAGCATGATATAGGAAGTCCAGGACAGCCCAAATATATAAATCTGTCCACTCATTTGTCTGTTGATCAAAGTGCTGAATACTGCAATTTGATGAGGCAATTTGCTGATGTGTTTGCCTGGGAGTATAGTGATCTGAAAACATATGACAAGAATATAATTCAGCACAAAATCCCTCTGGAAAAAGACACTGTCCCTTTCAAACAGAAGTTGAGAACAATAAATCCAGTGCTTCTTCCATTGATTGAAAAAGAAATTAAAAAGTTGTTAGCTGCCAAGATCATAGTGCCTCTCAGATATTCAAAATGGGTGGCTAATTTGGTAGTGGTAAGGAAGAAAAGTGGAGAGATAAGATTGTGTGTTGATTTCAAAAATTTGAACAAATGCTCAAAGAAAGACAACTATCCTCTCCCGAAAATGGAGCACTTGTTGCAAAAGGTCTCAAGAGCCAAAGTAATGTCTTTGATAGATGGATTTTCAGGCTTCAATCAGATTGTTGTGCACCAAGATGATCAAGAAAAGACTGCATTTACCACTCCTTGGGGCACTTTCATGTATGCCAAAATGCCATTCGGATTGATGAATGTTGGAGCCACCTTTCAGAGAACTATGGATATAGCATTTGTGAGAGAGAAGGACAAATTTATGCTTATCTACCTTGATGATATAACAATATACTCCAGCAGCCATCAAAATCATTTGTAGCATTTAAAAAAGGTGTTTTTGAAGTGCAGAAGGTTTGGGATATTAGTCAATCCAAAAAAATCCCAATTTGCTTTACATGAAGGCAAGCTATTAGGACATATTGTGTCTGCTACAGGTGTTCAAATTGACCCAGAAAGAGTCCAAGCAATTCAGGCTTTGACTATTCCAAGATCAAAGAAAGATATCCAATCTTTTCTGGGAAAAACTAACTTTGTAAGGAGGTTTATTCCTAATTTTGCAGAACTAGTCAAGCATGTTACCTCCATGTTAAAAAAAGGAGCAGAGGTAAAATGGACTGAAACAGCAAGAAAATCATTTGATTCCATCAAGAAGGCTATAATGGAAGCTCCCACATTAATAAGTCCTGACTACAGTAAGGAGTTTCACCTGTTTTCATTTGCCTCTGAGGATACCATTGCAGTTGTTTTGTTGCAGCAAGATGAAAAAGGTTCAGAGCATCCGGTTGCATTTTTCAGCAAGAATTTGAGGGATGCTGAACTAAGGTATGATATTATAGAAAAGCAGGCATATGCCCTTATCAAATCATTAAAGGCTTTTAGAGTTTATATCTTGCATTCAAAGATAATTGCATATGTGCCTTCTGTTGCAATTAAAGATGTATTAACACAACCTGATGCTGATGGAAGGAGGGCAAGGTGGATTGCTAAAATGATAGAATTTAACATAGAGCTTGTTGACCGCTGCGTGTCAACTACCCATAGCAGTACGCCTCTTTTTCGCAAAAAAGGGACAGCGCTTGATCGAGATGTTCGTGCCATTCAGCAGTCATCGTCATTCTCCTGATCTTATTAAAGTTGTAAACCCAGTCTGCATTTTGATGTAAATAATCTTAGCAGAGCTGAGTCATGTATGTAAATTGCCTAGGTTCTAGTGGTAATCTTCATTCCGGAAGATTTTTCGTCTCACCGATCCATGATCGGCAGAGTTTTCCTTCAACCTGACCCCAAAACCGGAATGAATTTTATCATTAGAGTCTTAGGAGACTCCTAGTGTGTTAATCTGCTAGATTATGTTTGGTCGCAGAACTGGGTGGTCTATGAGGGTCTGTCAAAGGGCTTTTCCCCCTTGAAGATGTAAAATTTGTAAAAGTCATGATGTAAAGAGTCTTGAGGGTTGAAAATGTTAATCCCCTCATGCGTCTTAGGTCCTAGGTCCTAGGGGAATTTTTTTCCAAAGGCTATGTTTGATGATCCATGATAAAAACAATAAATAAATAAAAGATAAAAATAATAAATAAATAAATAAATAACTAAAAAAACATTAAAAATTTAAAAATAATAAAATAATAATATTTTGAATTTTTTAATTTGACGGATGAGATTAAGAGATGTCTTGATCCTCATCGACAGTCGAGATCGTTTTGTCATGGATCACTCAAACTAGCCGTTGGAATTTTTTCCTTTAAATAGGGTGCTAGGGGTCATTTGAGATCATCATTGGATCTGAGTCTTGTGCTGAAGAAGCTCTCGTGTAATCTTTTTTCCGGTGCTAATAAAGAAGACTTTGGGGTCAAAAGCTTGCTGGTGTTACTCTCTTGATGTGCTGTGAGCAAATTTTATTTCTGCATATTTTAATTTTCAACTGTTAATGACAGCTTAATGAAGAGTATTGTTTTAGCATAGGTATCTTGTTCACATGTTAGGGTTTTAGTAGTATTAGGGTTTCTGATGTGATGGCAAGTATCTCCATTGTGTTTGAGATCTAGTACTGCTTTTTCTCTCTTATTTGATGGTTGAAGTGAGCTGTGCAGGAAACCCTTGAAGATCAGTGGGCGTTAGGGGAAGTTCTAGGCTGAACCAGCCAACTCCCATAAGCATTTTTTGCAGAGCCCAGCTGATTTTGACCCTGGGTTAATCATTTAGTCTTTTTCTGAATCGCATGAGAGATTTTCCTAAAGCATTTCATTAGCTATATGAAGTTTTATTAAAATTTTTCAATCATCACTGATATATCTGGCTTTATAGAGCTGTAAATTTTGAAATTTTTTTGGGTTTTCTAGGGTTTTATCTTCGCATATATACTGTCCAGAATTTGTTTTTCTGTCTACAGGTCAAGATTGTCTGTGTTTTTGATCAAAATATACCATCTACGCTGCTGTTGGTTCTGCTGTGGGCATGCACCAGGTCAAAAAGCAGAAGGAACGTAGAGTCTTCCGTGGTAACTTTCCAAGTCTGCACACAAGCCTGTAAACCATGTAACAAATTTCAAGTTTTAAAACGTGGGCATCAAAAAGATCCTGGGTGCATCCATTCGCTGCCATCAGCTCCAGACCCTCACGTAAACCTGCAAACGATTTCCTTCACCTGAAGTTTTCGATCTGCACACATTAAACAGTAAAAAAAGGAGACAAGAAATAGATTTGCGGAGCTGTGCATCGTTCAGCTGTCCAGATTCGAACGTTTCACGCAGACCAGGCATTTCACGTGTTTGAATGGTAAAGATTGAAGGTTCTACGCAGGAGTAAGGTAAAACTTGCCCAGCTCCAATCCGATTTGAAGCCTTTCGAAACGCCACACGGGCCAGGTACGCATAAGACAAATCCCTGCATGGTAATATAGCTCAATTCATAACCAAAAAGCAGAAATCGATTTTGTTAAAACGTTTGCTTTTGACGGGTCACGTATTCGTGCTTGATACATATGCATACGTGTGGTGTGAAAGTTAGCTGAAGGTTAGGGTTTTCGTATCAGTGCATATCATTTTTTTATCCAGCGTAGGGTTTAATTCTGATCATCGTTTCATTTTTTTGGGTCAAATACGTATCATATAAACCTTTTCGTTATTTTGTTTAGAGTTAAAATAAAAAATATAAAATCGATTGTTGTATAGTTTTGATACGTATGCATTACATTTTATTTTCATTTGTTTAAGTTTTGTTATACTTTAGTCTTATTTTAATGTATGGTTTAACTTTTCTCTAGTTTGAAAAAATAAAAAAGTAAAAAAATTCACAAAAGAGGTGCTTAGGGTTTTTTAGGGTTTTAGATTTTTTTCATTTTATTTAATTTAGTTTTAGTATAGATTAAAAAATAGATTTTTTAGTTTAATTTTGTTTTGAAAAAATAAAAATCATAAAAAAAAATAAAAATCATAAAAAATATATATTTCTTTAGATTTGATTTTTTAGCTTTAAATTTTTATGTTTGTCAGAAAAGCACAAAAATTAGCATCGTGAAAATATTTTGCCTGTTAAAGTCTCAGCCTGGAAATTTTATCATGTCCTATTTTGCATTATTGAGATTAAAGTTTTAATGTGGGATGAACGCTTACCTTTATGAGATTTGGCATGCTCAAATATAATATTTGGTTGATGCGCTAATTTACATGGTCATATCTCTCAGAGTTTATTTCCTTTTAATTTGCCAGATCATTGTGAATTTACTGATATCTTGCATTTTTCGAAGTTATTGATGTTAAATGATTGCTGTGCACAGTTTACATTCCCGCAACATCTGTTAAGTGATCATTTTGACACCAAACCCATAAGGCACTGGTCCATTAAATTAAACAAATCTACTTAGTGCTTTCCTCTTTCACGTCTCCCAAACCAACTGGTTCGCGGTTGGTCGTCCTTTTCCTTTCAGGGTCTACCCCCCTTAGTCGTGGGAGACAGGCTCAAACGGAGAGATCGGGGATCAGAGTGACAGCCCCAGGTCTGAGCGTTGTCGTGACAATTTGTGCAACAGAGCTGAAGCCTACAAAGCTGGTCAGAGGTCAGGGACTTGCCAAGTTATTGGCTAAAGAAAATTGCAGGTCTTTAAACATTGATTTCCTATGCATGATGACAGAAAATGGTCAAGCAGAAGAAGAGGAAAACACAGCTGAAATAATGAAAGAACAATTAGTGACCGAGAATCTAGCTTCATGCAATTGGTACACTACAATAATTAAATTCTTGCAGAAGCTAGAAATCCCTTCAGAACTTACTCAAAGCCAAGCTAGAACTTTAAAACTTAGAGCAGCAAAATATTGTATTATGGAAAATATGCTCTACTGGAGGGATCCATCTGGGATATTTTTAAGGTGTCTGGACAGAGAACAGTCAAAAGAAGTTATGCAGCAGCTTTCAGGGCAAAAGAGTTGGTGGAAATGTGTGACTCAATGGGTATCGAATTAGTTCATTTCACCTCATATTATCCACAAGGAAATGGTCTAGCAGAATCCTCTAACAAAAGCCTGATTAGGATAATTAAAAAGTTGTTAGAGGACAATAAAAAGAATTGGGATTCAAAGCTCAAGTACGCACTGTGGGCTGACAGAGTGACCATCAAGAGATCCACAGGGAGTTCTCCATTCAAACTGGTATATGGCACTGAGGCTGTATTTCCAATTCAGCTTACTCTCCCTATGACAAAATTCCTTCAAACAAAGCAGGACGAAGATGAAGACAAGGCAGGAAGAATCACTGATCTAATAGAGTTGCATCAGGTTAGAGAACAATTGGTTGAAAGGGCTGCAGCGCATCAAAAAAAGATCAAGGAAGCTTTTGACAAAAAGGAAAAAAAATATAATTTTCAGATTGGTTACTTGGTCTTAAAATGGGATGCATTAAAGGAGAAGAAAGGCAATCATGAGAAATTTGATGCTTTCTGGACAGGGCCTTTCATCATTTCACAGGTTCAAGGAAACAACACCTTCACACTGAAGAGTGTGGGAGGTGAAGCAGTCTTTGATGGCCTAGTCAATGAGCGATTTTTGAAAATTTATGTGGTTTAAGGTCTTTCGCCTTAAAGGTTGTAAATTGTTTGTTTCTATCAGTTTTGTGCAGACAAGTAGACTCCATGCCCAATGGAACACTAGAAATTTTGATTAGTTTGCTTTCAGCTGGAAATACATTGGTCTGCAGGTTCTTGAAACCTCACAGGGAGGATATCATCCCTAGAAGGAGCTAGTGTTAGCTCTGCTACATACTTTAGCTTTTGGAAGACCAAATACTGGCTTGGCCATATGTTTATGCTCAGAAAGGCAAATCGCAACAGTCTTTTCTTCCCTCCCCTTCATGACCCTCATACTCTCATAACCCCGCTATTTCTGTTTTCCTTCTTTTGCAATGCGATTTGATCGCTATCGCACATTGACCCATTGCACCCCTATGTTTTCTGCCGCTGTGATATTGCGATGCGATCTGATCGCATATCGCATATCGCATCCATATGTGTTGTAAGGTTTCGCCCCTATGTCTTCTACCGATTGCGATTCTGTGATGCGATCTGATCACAAATCGCAAATCGCATAATCCAACGTTCCACGCCCGTTATCGCCTGAACACTTCTCTCATGCGATCACCGTCGGATCGGCCCAATCATGATCTGATGGTCTGCATTTGTTTCGTTCATCTGTCTCCTGATAACTTCCATGTAGCGATCTCCGCCATTCATTTTGCTGGATCCACGGCTAATATTTAGTCCCTGCACCTTTGTGTCTTCCCTTGCCACTCGCATTCGGATCTGGGCCGACCATTTTTGTCATCCGGCGGCCAATATTCCTCCTTGGCCCTGCGTCCATATTTGATGTATATTACTGGGTTTTTGCCAATTCTGAGCACGCAAAGAAGCAAGTTATGAGCTAGCTACCTGCATTTAATCATCAGCTAGTGCAGTAAAGGAACAACACAGTCAAGGACGAGAAAGGACACCCTCGAGCAGTTCAACCTTGCAGCAGTTATGGAAGTTTATCCAGTCAACGTTCCACCTGTTCGAGAAGTACACCGGAGTACAAACAGAGCCATTTTGTTCATTAATTTGTTCAGATTATAGCAGAAAAGCCATATCTAATTGTAAATGCAGTTGGTAGTCCATTATGACCCCTCCACGCATAGCCTTGCAGAGCAATTTTGTAAACGAATTCTATATATACCCAGAGACATGATGTAATCAGTTTGATGAGTGTGAGATGAGTGCTAGTATGTTGTAAGTTTCAACTTCTGGAGACTGCAATTACTGTGAGACCTGCAACGTCTGGTCTTCATTTCCAACTAATACAAGCTTCTTTTGCTGTCATTTGCTCACTTTTCACTTCTTCTATGTTCCAGGCTGTGCCCGTTTTGCATCAATTCATGTTGCTGAGAATGTTTGGCATCAGAGGGGCTGTCATCCCACCTCTGTGTTAGAATTTAGAATGTTTCATTGAATTTGCCTACAGGTTTCTGTTGTTTTAATACCAGAGAGCTGTCATCCTGTCTGTGTATTAGATAATAGATTTACATACCTTTTAACTGGTTGCAGCCGGCCATCACAGGGTCCTGTGCATCTGCTAGTGTGGTCAGTCTTCTCCATCCTCACGTTTTCTTTAAGCTGTGAGTATTTGGTGGTTAAAAGCCTTGTAGTTTGGGGGTGTTCACCCATGTCTGGGGTTAGTCATAGTAGGAGTGGTTATCTGGCTTGAATGTGCAACATTTCTTTCATTCATCCATCATTTTATCCAACATTTTGTTGAATTTGTAATGTTCCCGAGCATCACTGATATACAACCTAGGTGAGTTTCTTGGGGTGATAACAAGTCCACGAGGAGAAGATCAGGGCCATCAGAGAATGGCCACAACCGAGAAATGTGACAGAACTTCGAGGATTCATTGGCATTACCGGAAGTTCGTCAAAGGTTTTTCGCAGCTTGTTGCACCCCTAACAGATTTGACGAGGAAGGGGGCATTCAGTTGGTCGGATACAGCGCAGCGAGCCTTTGATAGGCTCAAGGAGGTTATGAGCAGCTGCCCAGTGCTTGCATTGCCAAATTTTACGCAGCCATTTGTTTTGGAGTGTGATGCGTCAGGAGAGGGGATCGACGCAGTGTTGATGCAAGGAGGTCACCCTATAGCTTTTGAGAGTCGGAAGCTCCTTCCGCGCGAGAGGTTGTACTCTATATACGACAAGGAGATGCTGGCCATCATGCATGCATTGGCTAAGTACCAGCAGCATTTGGTGGGTAACAGGTTGAAGGTGAAGACTAATCACAATAGCCTCAAGTTCTTTTTGGAGTAGAAGTAGCTACAAGAGAGGCAGCAAAAGTGGATCAACAAGATCCAGGCATATGAATTTGACATTGAGTATGTAAGGGTAAGAACAACGTGGTAGTAGATGCCCTTTCACGTAAACTAGCCATGTTGTCTCTTATGAGGTTGGATATAGACTGGAGGGCTTGAATCTTAGTAGAGTACTCCAAGGACAGGTTTGCATGTGAGGTTTTGGATGGACAGGTGGCAGATGACAGGTACAGGGTGGTCGATGAGATCATCTATTACAAGGACCGGATCTTCTTGACTGAGGGGTCTCAGCTCAAGAAAAAGATACTCCAGGCATCACATGATTCACCATTGGCAGGACATCAAGGGTTTACCAAAACCTACACGGCCATTAGGGAAAGGTTCTCATGGAAGTGCCTCAAGGAGGACGTACTCCAGCACATTCAGGAGTGCGATGTTTGCCAGAGAAACAAGGGAGAGATGAGCCATCCCATGGGATTATTGTAGCCTCTTCCCATTCTGGAGGGTAAATGGGAGATTATTTCGATGGATTTCATCACAGGGTTGCCCATGGTACAGGGCAAGGATTGTGTCTTTAGCAAGTATGCACACTTTTTTGCCATATCCACTCACTATACAGCAGCACAGGTGGCCGAGTTGTTCTTTAGAGAGATCTTCAGACTACATGGTCTTCCTAAGACCATTGTCAGTGATAGGGACAGTCGTTTCATGGGCGGGTTTTGGCAGGAGCTTTTCGGGTTGGTGGGGATGGAGTTGACCCCGAGTATCAGTTATCACCCACAGACGGATGGGTAGACAGAGATAGTTAACAAGTGGCTAGAGGGCTACTTGTGTAACTATGTCAGTGTGCAGCAGCAAGCATGGTCGAGGTGGCTACATCTAGGGGAGTACTGCTACAATACTTCACATCACATGTCCATCGGTATGTCACCATTTTATGCCTTATATGGGTATCATCCTTTATCTTTTGTTGACGTGATGTTTGGTGATAGCAAGGCTCCTAGAGCCAAGATTTGGATCCAAGAGAGTCAGGATATTCTTCGAGCTTTCAAGGATAACATGGCTACAACATAGCGCCAGCAAAAGCTGTATGCCGACAGGGGTCGGGTGGAGAGATAGTTCGAGGTGGGGGACATGGTCTAGCTACGATTACAGCCATACCGACAGTTGTCACTAAAGCAGAAGGGGGTTGAGAAGCTCAAGCCCTGCTTTTGTGAGCCATACAGGGTGATACGCATGATTGGACAGGTTGCATATGAGTTGGAGCTGCCCCAAGGCAACAAGATTCATATCATTTTTCATGTATCATGCCTAAAAAAGGCATTGGGGCAGCAAGTGACTGTGACAGACGAGCTACCACCCATGGATGACGAGGGGCATTTGGTATTGCAGCCAAAGGCTATCATTGATACGAGGGAGAGGCAGCTGCGGAGCAGAATGGTTTGGGAATTCTTGGTGAGGTGGAAGAATTTGCTGAATGAGGATGCCACTTGGGAGAGTGAGAAGATCTTGTAACATCCATCACTTCAGTTGCTTGAGGACAAGCAACATTTTGCTGGGGGAGACTATAATATTCCTAATTAGCCATAACTAATTGGAATATTCGATTTTGTTTAGTTTTTGCCTTCTATAGTTATTTGTAAATAAAAAAAAGTGAGGACGGGGCACATAACTCACTTTTAGGATAAAAAGTCACTTCCTAGTAGCACAATGTTGTGACTTAAAGGGGAGCCAAGGGGGCCAAAGGGGGACACAGAAATGGAGCCCACGTAGACACATGGAGAGACTGCGCAGGAGGGAAGGAACACGTGGCAAGAGGGGAACCATGCAAGAAGTGAGCCTTGGGATTGAGAGAGTCGAAGGTTATAAAAGAGAGAGGAGTCCCCTCATTTTGATCATTTAGTTATGTGCATTTTGAGCTAGTCGTTTTGACTTCTAAGCGCGCTAGCTGTTTAGCTGGTCTGCAACATTGTTTAATGCTTTGAGTGTCTCCGTTCGAAGATCTCACCCTTAGCCCCGGGGGACTTCGAGTGTCTGCTCGGGCAAGGTATTTCCATTGGCATTTCAGCAATAGTTTCATCAGCATTTCAGTAGCAGTTTCATCAGCGTTTTGGAGGATTGCACAGCACTGGGAGAGGGACGCAGTTCTTTCTAGTAGTAGTGTTGGATTGGGGTTTTTGTAGGAGGATTTATGCTGGGTGATTGAGCGGGGTACTAGCCCTTGCATCTTGGGGGATTTTTGGCAGAGTTTCAGGCAGAGTTCTGGAGAGGTTTCTTCAGTGGCAGCGCAGAGCATTGAGGGATTGTGCAGATCCCCAAGGGGGTGATTTTCGGGGGTCGGCTATTCCAAGAAAGCTTTCTAGGTTTTTCTGGGTTTCTCGAGTAGAGCCCGATTCCAGATTTTCAGCATTTTCCGAGGAGGGGAGCAACCCCAAACCATTATTTGTTTTCTAGCAGCACCAACAACACAACAGTTCTCCAGTAGCATCCACACAGAGAGGCCATTCCTTGTTATTATGAGAGTATTTCTTCTCTTGCCTTGTGCAAGTCGAGGTGACATATGTCTGATCACCTCTTGTACTTATTTTATTACTCAGTATAATAAAATGGCTTAGCATTTCTCGTTGCATTTCTTGAGTATCTGCTTATGTAACGACCCATCTATAAATACAAAGAACACAAGCATAATAGCAGGTATACGGTACATGCATATGATAGCTACATATACATGTGTCGCATACACCGCACTAGTATTTTATACTAAATTGATTATAAGTGCTAAATACCATGACACTTCTTGGAATAGAAGTTCTACTCATTCATCAATATTGCATAATGCATGGTTAGATCTTAAAAGAGGACTATACATATTATATGTTCCAGATTATTGATAAAATTATATTAATAAATTATAAAATTAATGTTAAATATTAATGTAAGTAATTAATTAAAAAGAGGATCCAAGTATAAAGTTTATAATGTTATATTTAAAAACAAATATATATAAAAACAATGTGATATGTTTTAATGTTATAAAGTTATAATGATACGTTATAAAGTTATAAAGATACATTATAATGTTATAATGATACATGTATAATGTTTTAAACGTTATGATGTTTTAATGATACATGTATACACCATGTATTGGTTATATTAAAAAATGAGTAATTAGTAAACACCTATGGTTTGAAAACATAAAGGGGATTCATTCACGACCTAAGAGAGGACCAAGAGGGGATATGTGGGCGCGGGTTTGTCATCAGCAGGGTGAGCGGCGGCTGCAGATGGAAGGGCGGCCGCTGCCAAACTAGAGGATAAAGACCACAGAACAAGGATTGAGGAGAGGATGGAAAAAACCAGAGGGAAGAATTCAGAAGGAGAAGGGGAATCAGCCATTGGAAGAGCTTGAGAGTTCTGAGGTTCTGGGCACGGGGAAATAGTCAGCTTCTGTTAAGAAGCTTACTGGATTGAGCAGCCAGGCTCTGCTCAGTCTAGTTGGGTGGATTCAGTCTCTCGGTAACTGGAGTAGCGTAGCTGGAGGCATCTTCAACTGTAGGACTACAGGTAGGTACCTCAACAGTCCCGTTAATTGATTTTGTCAGGTTTCTGTTGAAAATGTTATAGGTTCATGCTTTAAATCCCTTACTGTCTTTTTTTGCATCTGTTTATCAGTTCTTACATATGGTATCAGAGGGGTGTTCAAACCCTTTCGACCTCATAAGCCCTATGCTTGTGTAATTTTTTGTGGGTTAAAACTTTTGCAACCACATGATAGTGTCGCTGCTGCAATTATGTTTGTGGAAACCGCGGTAGTCCGCCTATCTCTGCGACTATTCCACAAAATTCCCAACCGTCACTTTCGGTCCCCTCACCGTGTAGCTCGTACCCTTCCTTGTGCCACCTGCACTTTTCCGCCCTAGCCAAACTCCCCACCTTACGAAGATACCAGTTGGCAATCGCATCATCGCACATCACCTGCTCGAGGAATGCGCGTGCACCAGATAAAACAATTTTTTTTTGGGGCTCAACGACTCCAGCAGTTGAGATTCTGGCGTGCATTTTCATTTCTCTGTGAAATCCTGCTATATTTAGCGCAATTAATAGAGCAATCCGCTCCATTGAATTGGCTCTTAGGTAGTCGTGCAAGCTTTTCCGAAGGCTCTAGCCTTAATCAGGCTCTGCTGATAAATATAATTTCAGCGTGCCTATTCAGAAGTTCCCTTTTTGGAGTTTTTCGCGAAAATCCACCAAAACGTTTGCAAAAATTTCTAGCAGAGAATCCGTCAAATTTATAGTGTTCCCTGCAACAAGACTTGAGCGCCACAAGAGAACTATAGCAAATTGAGCGTCTAAATCTATGGATCGCCTCTTATTATACTTCTCCAACATCGATGTTCGTCGGATACACATTGGCATTAAAACTCTTTCTTTTCCTCTAGTATTTGTATAGCTGTTGAACAGCCGGTCTTGTAGTACACAGTTTTCTATCTCTTATTGAACAAAGTAGTATTGATATTTTATTGATGAGTCGCAGGGGTAGTTTTGGGAAGGGTTTAGGGTTTCTCCATAGGAAATTTGTGGGCCTAAGTTGCACGAAACGGGGAAACGGGTACGAGTTTCCGAAACGGGAAGCGATACGAAATGCGACCTCCCCCAATTTTGGAAACAGGGAAACGCGTATATATATATATATATATGTGCAATCATAAAGCATAAATGATACATTATAATTTATTACACTTAAACATTAAGATTTGATTTACATCACATTTACTCGTGAATGATCACATAATGAAAATAAAAATATCGGAATATCCAAAAGCAACCTTTATTATATATCCAAATCTCAAAATCAACGTTTATTTATATTAATATATGAGGCTGCAAGTACAATAAAGACTATAAGGCTGCAAGAGAGAGATCCAAATCAAGATTTTCTGCATCTACATCCCATTTTTTAGAAGGACCATTGTTGTATTGGAAATCTCCTCCTACATAGTTGAACGAGCTTAATGCTCTTGATTAAATACACGTTTCATACCCTAGTACCCTACATGATCTTGATTATTGGGAGTTTCCCCTGCATAGAGGGCTTGGTTCTCTTGATTTAATACAAGTTCCATACCCTAGTACATGATAAAATCCAATGGAAACATTGCAATCCCTCTAATCCTGAAATCCTGAAAAACAAATAAGTCTGCTGGATTTTGAGTGAGATCTAAAATTCTACTTTCTCCATATGAAATCCAATGAGGGCGAAACCATTCTCAAACATCCTGAGTCATTTCATGGTAATGTTAAAAATTTAAGTAAAAGGATGAAAATGAAAAATAAAGGAGAATATCACTTTTACTTTAAGAATTTAACATTACCATGAATTGCATATGCCTCAAACTTCCTAATGAATTGCATATCAACACTAGGGCAAAAATTCACTTTTATAACTTTAGACACGCATTTAGAAGCAACTAGAAGTCACTAACATACCCTAACAATAAATTACAAAAACAAATTACAAAAAAAACACAAGTTAATGAGGAAATGTGGGTCGTACGGCCGTGAAACGCGTTTCCGGCCGTAATGGCCACGTTTCCGTTCGGGAAACATGGCAGTATGGCTGGAAACGCGTTTCACAGCCATACCAAACGCGTTTCCGCGTTTCGTACCCGTTTCTGTACGGAAATGCACCTCTGTACCACATTTCCTGCAACATAGTTGTGGGCTTTTCGGTGTGTATTATCGTCAGGATGAACTGGATTTTGCTCAGGATTGGCTTCTCCAGGTTTTTTTTGGGTTCTATTTGGACTGTTTTCCTATGAAAACCATGAAGGGAAACCACGGATATAGTTTTTTCAGTTGTGTATTATTAAAACCTAGCTCTCTGCGGCCTGTTTGTGGACAAGCTTTGGAATTTGTTTAGGTGAAAGTTCGGTTCGCAAGCATGCTAGAGTACAGAAAATATGTTGGGCATGTCGATTGTTCGTTTGTGGAAATGGATCCCACTGGTCGCTACAGCAAATATAATGAAGTTCTTGGAAAGGGACCTTCCAAGATTGTCTACAAGGCTTTTGATGAAATAGATGGAATAGAGGTAGCTTGGAACCAAGTCAAGCTTACTAATGTTCTCCGGACACTCGATGATTTGGAGAGATTGTACTGTGAAGTGCACTTGCTTAGGACTTTAAAGCACAAAAACATTATGAAGTTCTACACTTCATGGGTAGATACGGAAAAGCAAAACATCAATTTCATCACAGAGATGTTCACATCTGGAGCGCTTAAAGAATATCGGCAGAAACACAAGCGTGTGGACATCAGAGCTATTAAAAAAGTTGGGCCGTCAAATCTTGCGTGGGCTGCTTTATCTGCACAGCCATAACCCACCCATTATTCACCGAGACCTCAAATGTGATAACATATTTTTTAATGGAAATCTAGGAGAAGTGAAGATTGGGGATCTTGGTTTGGCTGCAGTTCTTCATCACAGTCATGCAGCTCACAATGTTATAGGACTATACTTTGATCTTGCTACAAGACTTTCATTACCAGCATACACTCTCGCATCTGCTACAAGGGTTTTGTCATAAGTCTATTCCCTCGCATATGTCACAAGTCTTATGCTACATATGCACTGGCATGGCATTTTTGTTTGATGTCACTCGCATGACATTTCTGTTTGGTGACTCACATGGTATTAAAATAGGGTGGCTTACATAGCATTACAGTTGTATGCTATTAGTTTGATCTGTGGCATCTCGCACTACAGAGGTATGTTATCGTATGCTATTACGTTGATGTGGTATGGTGCCTATCCTCAGTAGCCGCTTTCTATATTAAATTCTATGATGTGTATCATCAGTAGCATTGCTACACTATGTTTTATGGCTCACTATTAATGTGTTGTGGATCGAATTATTTTCTAGCTCGTTATGTTACAGTGATAACACACATTATCTTCTTGGTTCGCTATATAATGTGACTTGACATCACATCTATGTTCTCCGTAATAATATATTAATCTCGTTCAGATCTATGATGTTATGGAATCTTCGGCTTCTCATTCTACCCAGTGGCATTGACTCATGGCATGAGTTTCGAACTCAATACAGAACAATGGTATCTTTACAGTGTCTTGATAATTAACATAACAGTGTTTTGGTTGTTCATTATGTGTTTGTGATACTTAAGAGAATTTGTATTTGCCATAAATAACTAACAGGACCCTGATGCCACTCCAGATTCCAGTCTATTCTTTTGAAATTATATCGTTGTCATTTATTTTAGTTGTAATTTTGAGTTAGGATTTACAGTAAAGGTCTGTAATTCTGCAGGAGAAGGAGGTTTATTGTTCCAATTCATACTCTTAGAGTGAAACATTAGATTTATTCTTTTATCTTCTTGGCCAGACTGATTATATCCTTTGACAGAGTCATTCTTAAACAAAATTGGTTCTAACAATCATAATCACATTTTTCATCCTAATTTATTTCCTCAGTTTGACCCGCAACCTACTTTTATGGTATGGTAGACTGCTGAATTGTATCTCTTCTAGATTTTAATCATGACATGTCTATGGTAAATTTCCTGGCTAAAGGTCAAACTAATATGGAACTAGAACAATCCTTCATTTATATATATTATAGGTTTAATCCATATCTCAGTAATATATTCAAAAATATAAATATGTATGCCCTTCTTTAAAGGTAATAGCTAGATTGAGGTGTGACAGGTATGTTGCCGATGTTCATTGTAACGAGGCATTTAACATTTTCATTTTGTGAATGTTATTTAGTAATAAATTTTAGATGATCTACCTTAGGAGCTAATGACCATACACTTCTGCATTTTTTCATATTAGGATAGAAGGAGGTCGCGAGACCACCCTCCTTGACCTCGGTACCAATAAGATCTGCCTAGCAGATAAAAATAGCAAAAACTATACCCGTTTATAAATGTGAAGTTGCAAAAGAAAATTATCTGTTAAATTCGATTGTCTACCTCAAAATTTTTATAGAATTTTATTATGTATACAAGAACCATTACAATGGTAAAGACTTATGAGCGACGACGACGTGATCGGGCAGCATCACCGTCATTAATGCCGCCACCGTCACCATCATCATCCCCATCGCCACCACCATCACCATCGTCACCACCAAGACCATTAACAAAATTAATCACCCCAGCACCAGAGTTGACCGTGATAATGAACTCCTTGGAAGCCTTATTGGAGACATTCCAAGAATCAACTAAGACTAAGACCAAAGAGAAATTTCAACCTTTAGCTACCAGTTCAACGGAACCAAAGAATTTTGAGCCCAAAAGATCAAAAGAAGACATTTCTAGGGAGCTTTAAAAAATTAGACTCCCAGAATTCTCAGGAGGTCGAGCAGGTGAACGCGCTGAAGCATGGTTAGAAGGAATGAACAGATGCTTTAGATTTAGAGAATATTCTTCTTCGGCAAAAACAAAAATTGTTGTATTTCAATTAAAGGAAAGTGCTTTGATTTGGTGGGGAAATCTAGAAAAGCAGCTGCACCTTACATCGGATAATGTCCCTTGGGAACTATTTGAGGAAAGGTTCCGCGCAAAGTATTTACCT
>APFE031178518.1:261768-287933 GCA_000404065.3 Pinus taeda | reverse complement strand
TATTTACCTCCATACTTTCAACAACAGCAAGCCAGAGCCTTTCATACATTAATTCAAGGAAATAAAACAGTGGAAGAGTACGAGATAAGGTTTATGGAGCTTGTAAAATACATTCACTATTTAGATTATGATGAACGTCAAGCTAAACGCTTCATATTTGGGTTAAATCCTCGCATCAGAGCCTTGGTAAGCATGTGGAAACCATCATCAGTAGTTGAGGCGGTTGAATGTGATCGTTATGCATAAGAGCACCTTGGAATCAAAAAAGATATAGGGCCAGCAAAACCTTTACAATCAGGATTTCCAGGAAAGACTCCCCGAAACTTCTTTAGAGGAGGTAGCTCGAGGCCACCTTATGGTAACAGGTTTATCCCAAGAAATATAGGAACAAGAGCTCCCATGGCAGTAAACACTATAGCCACGGAATCATCAAACACCAGTCCATGGACATCTCGAAGGACTGCCAGTAGAGGAAGAAATTCGAGAGGAATCAACATGAGAGGACGAAGCTCGTTCTCTAGAAATTCACGTCTTGATTCATGAGGATCAACGCAGCTAAATTGTTGGGGATGTGGGGGACCGCATTTTCAACATGATTGTCCAGAAGCTTCGTTGAATATATTGCATAGGACTGGAAAGGAACCAATATCAAACAATCGAGGTAATCATAGAATTCATGCAGTAGTTAGCAACGACCAAGCAGCGCATCAATCCACTGTAGTGGAATCTTCAGGTATTATCAATGGGATAAAACTCAAAATCTTATTCGATACTGGTGCCACAGATATTTTCATTTCGTCATATGCATTAAACAAATGTGGGTTGGCAGCTCGCAGACAAAATTATTTCCATCAAGTGGAAATGGCCTCAGGGGAACTCGAATCCGTGGGCTTAAGTGTGGATCAATGCAAAATTGACCTAGGGGTCTGTACGACTAACTGAAAGTTTATGTCAGAGCCTTGGGAACTTATGATCTTATCAAAGGTATGGATTGGCTAGAAGCTCATCAAGCTTGGTTAGACTATTATGGGAAAAGAATTCTAGGTATAAATGATGATGGAGAAGTAATCCAAATTCAAGGAATCAAGAGAAAGGTATCTTTACGCTACATATTAGCAATGAAAATGAAGCGTTGTTTAAGGAAAGGTTGTCAGGCTTATGTAATTCAAGAAGTAAGCGAAGAAAAAGGACCATCCTTAGGACAATATCCGGTGTTAGTTGAATTCCCGGATGTATTTCCAAAAGAACTACCAGGATTACCCCGGTAAGAGAGCTGGATCTCACTATTGAATTAAAACCAGGTACCCAACCGATCTCTAAAACACCTTATAGAATGACAGCTCCAGAACTTCAAGAATTGAAAATTCAATTGAAGGAACTACTGGATATAGGGCATATTCGGCCCAGTACATCACCTTGGGGTGCTCTTGTAATTTTTGTAAAGAAGAAAGATGGATCTTTAAGATTATGCATAGATTATCGAGACTTGAATCGAGCTACAGTAAAGAATCAATACCCTATGCCTCGAATCGATGATCTTTTCGATCAAATGAAAGGAGCTACTGTCTTTTCAAAAATTGATCTTTGATCAGGTTATCATCAGCTAAGGATTTCTGAAAACGACATTTCTAAGACTGTATTCCGGACACGTTTTGGACATTATGAATTTACTGTGGTACCATTTGGATTAACAAATGCACCAGCAATATTCATGAATCTTATGAACAGTGTTTTCCACGAATATCTTGATCAATTTGTACAAGTCTTTTTAGATGATATTCTCATCTATTCCAAGAATAAGAAAGAGCATGAAGATCATTTACGGATAGTATTGTCCTGCCTTAGAGAACGTCAGTTGTATGGAAAACTATCCAAGTGTTCATTCTTTCAGGAAAGGATTCATTATTTAGGTCATATCATATCAATTGAAGGGATTTCAATAGATCCTGAGAAGGTAAAAGCGATCATGGAATGGCCAATACCGAAAAATGCACATGAGATACGAAGCTTTATGGGTTTAGCCAATTATTACCAAAGATTTGTGGAGGGATTCTTCAAAATCGCAAAGCCGATTACAACCCTTCAGCGTAAAGGTGTTAAGTATGAATGGACTGAGGAATGTAATAAATCATTCTCTGAACTCAAAAGACTACTCACCAGTGCATCAATCCTAAGAGTCCCAGATATAGACAAAGATTTTACGGTATGTACTGATGCATCCAAACAAGGGCTGGGTGCAGTTTTGGTGCAGGATAGAGGAGTGATAGCATATGCTTCCAGAAAGTTAAAACCTCATGAAGAACTCTATGCTACTCACGATTTAGAATTAGCCACTGTAGTGTTAGCTTTAAAGATTTGGAGACACTATCTAGTGGGACAAAGTTTTACACTTAAAAGCGACCATCAAAGCCTACAATATTTGTTCACCAAAGAGACTTAAATGCCAGA
The DNA here is from genome assembly GCA_000404065.3 of Pinus taeda. Classification (NCBI taxonomy): domain Eukaryota; kingdom Viridiplantae; phylum Streptophyta; class Pinopsida; order Pinales; family Pinaceae; genus Pinus; species Pinus taeda. The sequence goes on along the minus strand of APFE031178518.1, from coordinate 285,485 downwards.
CAAAGGCGATGGAGTGAATTCCTAAGTGAATATGACTTCGGAATATCATACATTAAGGAAAAAGAAAATGTAGTAGCAGATGCTTTAAGCAGAAGACCTCGGATATGTTCTCTCATACCCATTAAAGTAGACTTAAAACGACGAGTACTAGAACATCTTATAAAAGATAGCTGGTATTTAAAGGTGAGATCGAGTCTTGAGGGTAAAAGGGCAAAAGAATCTAAATTTGAGGGATATGAATTAGAAAACGATGGAATCTTACGATTCCATGGAAGGATGTATATTCTTGATAATAAGGATCTTCGAGACACTATCCTTAGGGAAGCCCACAGAGCAGTATATTGTGCTCATCCTGGAGTAGGGAAAATGTATGCGGATACCAAGAAACTCTTCTTCTGGTCGGCATGAAACATGATATCACTCAATTTGTTGCAAAATGTTTGGAATGTCAGCAAGTAAAAGCATATCATTGTCACCCAGCAGGTCTCTTACAACCTCACGACATTCCTGTGTCTAAATGGGAGATCATTTCTATGGATTGTCACTGGGCTACCTCTTACTTCTCAAAGACACAATGCCATTTTGGTAGTAGTGGATAAATTAACAAAAAGCGCCCATTTCATTCCCGTAAGAGATACTTACGATGTTGCTAATGTAGCTCGCGTATTCATAAATGAAGTTATCAGATTTCATGGAGTACCTAAGAAGATTATATCTGATAGAGATTCGCGATTCACTTCTAGATTCTGGATTTGCATGCAGATAGCCTTAGGAACTCAGCTAAATTTAAGCACTGCTTACCATCCTGAGACTGATGGGCAAACAGAAAGAGTAAATCAAGTACTTGAAGACATGTTGCGAATGTATGTTATGGATCAGCAATCACACTGGGAAAAGTATTTACCCTTAGTCGAATTCGAATACAATAACAGTTACCAAAGTTCGATTGGAATGCCTCCATTTGAAGCATTATACGGCAGACCTTGCAGAACACCATTAAGTTGGGACAGGTTAGAAGATCGAGTGATATTAGGACCAGAATTAATCCATGAAATGGAAGAACATGTAAGACAAATTAGACAACGATTAAAGGAAGCACAGGATAGACAAAAGAGTTATGCTGATGCTCACAAAACTGATAGGAGGTATGAAGTAGGGGATCAAGTTTTCATCCCCATCAAACTGAATAAAAGTACTATTCGATTCGGAAAAGGGACAAAGTTGTCACCCTGATTTATTGGACCATTTAAAGTCGTGGAAAGAGTTGGACTTGTTGCCGTATATTGGAACATAGGATTTGACAACTCAGGAATCGCTTGGTGGACCGAGTTAAGGTCCAATGGGACAAATATAGTCCTAGATCAGCTACTTGGGAAAATACAGAGGACATATGTCAAAGATACCCTAATCTATGTCAATTTTGAAGAAACTTTAAACTGTGTTTAGTATATATTTGCTTCACTGCAATCAGAGACTCAGAACCATTTTGAATGATTATATATAAACGTGAAATTTTGTGACCTAATATATGTGTAACTTCTGCTAGTACATGGATACCAAAACGATATATGTTGTTGATCTTACTAAATTATAGTTGTCAAAGTAAAGTTTAAGACAGTTAAATGATTTTACCTCTGATAGAAATTAAGATATTATAAATCTGTTATTTATACATGTCAATATGATCAATGGAATAGAAATCAGGGAATAATTACATTTTAAATGAAAGTCAAACGACATGCATAGAATATGGCAAAATATGTTATACTGTAGTGACATATGTGAATAATACATGAGTTATTTTGAATATGCTGATGCACATTTTACAAATGCATGGATAAGTGTATGATTGCAGATAATAAATAGTTACCGGGATGACCACGTGATGACAGAACCTCAGAACAATTAAAGCTCAAAGTGATTCTATGATAGGGTATTAGCCCTAATTCTACTGGGAGGGGTGGAGGTGTTGCCCACCGTTTATCCTTCGAACCCTGGAGTCATGGGAGGACTGTGCGAATCACGCTCCCCTAAACGTGCGATGATGACTACCGGATGCCTACTGGGAATCAGGTCGGTATAACCGACGTTGTCACCTTAGAGTTTATGAATGGTTAGGTCAGTAAAACTGACACCATGGCATACTCCAGTAGAGGACGGATAGGATGGGAGCGGAAGAGATTAAGAAGGATAGGATGATTTTAGAATAGCTTGGGAACCTGGATAGGGCAAGGCATGACCATTAAAATCATAAACCTAAAACACTAATTTTATAGTCTCTTTATATTAAAATAAAAAAAATTTAAACCTCGGTTTACAAACCTAAGAAAGGTGCACTAATTACTATCATAAGTAACCAAATAAAATAAAAACTCTAAGTTCGGGACGAAGTTTTCTGAAGGGGGAGTGTATGTAACGACCCATCTATAAATACAAAGAATGCAAGCATAATAGCAGTTATACGGTACATGCATATGATAGCTACATATGCATGTGTCGCATACACCGCATTAGTATTTTATACTAAATTGATTATAAGTGCTAAATACCATGACACTTTTTGGAATAGAAGTTCTACTCATTTATCAATATTGTGTAATGCATGGTTAGATCTTAAAAGAGGACTATACATATTATATGTTCCAAATTATTGATAAAATTATATTAATAAATTAATAAAATAATGTTAAATATTAATATAAGTAATAATTAAAAAGAGAATCCAAGTAAAAGTTTATAATGTTATATTTAAAAACAAATATATATAAAAATAATGTGACATGTTTTAATGTTATAAAGTTATAATGATACGTTATAAAGTTATAAAGATACGTTATAATGTTATAATGGTACATGTATAATGTTTTAAACGTTATGATGTTTTAATAACTTATCTTTACCTAATTCAGCCCTCTTAAGGCCAAATGACCATCTAGGTAGTAGGGACTAGTGTGAAGTGGCTAGGAAGGAAAATTTTGGCTCTTGGAAAGTCTAAATATCAAGGTTGAAGTGGTTTCCTACTTTCCTCAAAATTGTTTGCCTTTGTGGCGCATTCTTTCCAATTTTGTCCAAAATTTCTCTTGCCCTAGTTGTTTGCCGTAGGATGAAACCCTAGTTTGGTTTTAGCTTCAACTTGGGAGCTTCTTGAGGGTTTCATGTGCCATATCATTGTTGGAGTACAATATGGGAAACCCTTTCTTTACACATTGACCTTTGGCCATCCCAACTCTCAATCTATCAATCAAGCCCTAGGTCTTGTGTTGCACAAATTAGGCATCTCTAAGGAAAGTGAATTGGCTTCTTTCATTGACTAGAACCTTGGACTTAAGCTATGTCTTTCCCTTAGAAGCCTCTTGGTCATCTTACACCTTTATACCTAGGATATCCCTTATAGGTGACCTTATACCAAGACTCCTCCCATTGGTGAAATTCCATAAAGAGCAAGGGGTTTTGGCTATGTTAACAGTGGGTCATTACCCAAATTGTTTTCACTTAGTCTAGTGATAGCCTTGTAGGGTACCCCTCTTTAAGGCCTGCTAGATTTTGCGACAACAAGATGGAAGTGGATTGTTGAAGAAATATGCCCCTCCAACGAGTTATTGTTGCATAAGATACTCTAAAAAGGTTGCACTCAGTTGCTTCACCATTACATGGCCTTCCTTTATTATGCGCAACAAGTGATAATAAATCTCTGCCTACTAAAGTAGTGTTATCTCCTTAACAAACTCAACCTTCTACTGTGGGTAGAAATTTGTGAAAATTCCTTGAAAAGCGGCAACTGGAAATATTTCTTCTAACTAATAAATTAATTATGCAATTTATTTTGTTTACAGCAAAATAACAAAATATTCACACGACAATTTCTTCACCAAATAAAATAAACGTTGCAGAAATAAAAATGCTGGAAACTAAGAAATGCTAGCGCACACAAAAATTATGACATCGTTATTTTTGGACAAATGTCCCTGGAAAAACCCAATGTGGGAAAATTGGTGCAACAACGAGTTTTTTTATTATTCTGCAGTAGAAAAATTTTTGAGTACAATAAAATGTTGCCAAATTGGCGATTCTATCCAAGAGAAATCCTTGCTCTCTTGCAAAAATATATAGAGGGATTTTACCCTCTCTCCAAGCAATCCCGACATGTGACTGACTCTGAAAAGCTAGTCATCCAAACCCTCTGTGCAAGCCATGCGTCACCTCTGCACAGACCCTCTCACGCTAAGCCCAGAACTATTGCCAATTAAGTCATCCTGCCTGCTGCTGACTGGTAAAATGTCTCTTCGACACTGGAAAATATTCCCATCCTCTGGAAGTGAAAACGACTTTCCCTTAAGCCAAATCGAACTGCTTTGTTGAAGCAACTGCACAGTCCCTGTGTTGCTTCTTGAGGAATGATTTCGGCCTCCTCTTTCTAACTCTCAAGAATTGGAAACTCCTTTGGAATACTGCTATGTTGCCCCTCTGCCACCTACTACTCGATTTCTCCTGCTGAATCACCTGCATTGGAAAGTCGAACCTCCTAAATCACTGAGTATTTGCACTGGTGTGTTCTTCATCTACCCATCGACCTCTTCTTATAATCTCTAGTTGAGACTCCAACAACCAAGATTAAAGCTTAATCGATGGTTGAGATAATCTCCAAGTCAATCTGTGTGCTTTTCTAGAGAATTCTCACCTTTCTCAATTAATTACTATTAATTAACCATTTTTCCTAAGCTAGACTTAGCAAATGTTTAATTATGGTCAATTAATCTAATTAAGCATCTCTAGGTGGACTAAAAATGATTCCTGGGTTTTGGAGAACTCCTGTATTTTAGCCTTTGCACAAAGTTTCGAGACTAGAACACCATTCGATGCTACAAAAGCTAACAGTCCCTCTTTGTGAGGAAGGTGTTATAGTGTTGAACTACTACAACACCCTGTCTCTGCATCATCCTCCCATACACGTTGCTGATGTCTGACAGGAAAATCTGTTGGAAATGACTGGGCTTCTCCCTCAGTCACTATGTTGTTCCCTTAGTCACTATGTTGTTCCCTTAGTCATTGCGTTGTTCTCTCAGTCACTGTCCATCAACCACTGCGCTAACTTTGATTCATTTGCCACTGACTGTAGCTGAACCATACTGCATCTGTCTTGCTACTGACACTGCATTATACAACTTGTACTGCTGCCAACTCTGCAACCCAACTAATACTCCCTCTCAACTATTGTTGCTGCTATTGCAACTACTACAACTGAGAAGCATCCAAAATACTAAATCAATTGCCTTTGTGCTGCAATTGTCTCCAGAGCCTCTGACTGCTACTAGCCTCTGCATTGTCTACTGAGAAGTTTGCGCTGTTGTTGACTCTGCTACTGAGCCTCCTGCTCTACTATCAACACTGCATTGCACTCCTCAGCGTCTAACTGCCACTAGTTTGCAACTCACTCTAGAATTGATTGCACCAACTAACAATGGTCCTACTACTATTGAATATTGTGGACCCCTATAGCAAAGGTAATGATCCATGAGGAAATACCATCCGATGTTCACTGCGCTGGACCCTGCCCAAGTCTCGACAACTCTAAACTCTGATCTACTCATATTGTTGTTGTTATCTTTTCACTGCTGCTACAACTATTGCAATAATGAGTCTAATCTCCCCAAAAGCTAGACTCCTTTTGAGTCTTGATCTCAAGGGAAATCTCTCTGCTTCCTTTTGGCAACTTGCACTGTTCTCCTGTACTAGAAACTAGACTGCATAGGTCTGCATTGGGAATCTTCTGGTTGGAATTGCACCTGCATACTGCAACTAAGCAATTCACATTGCCTATGTCACTGCAACTAGGTCTGCAACTGTCTCACATGTACTGACTGCAACTAGTTCTGCAACTACTATCTAAATGAATGACTACGTCTGCTATCACTGAATCCTACTATTGTGATATTGTGGGCCTCTGTAGCAAAGGCGATGATCCTACTACAACAACTGGAACTGATCTAACTGATATCCTTGTTGCTTCTGCACTGGATCCTGCCCACCTGGGATACTAGAGTCTCATATTCCTCCTCCTAGATCTGGTGCCTCATTATCTCCAATCAAGCCTTGTCCCTTACTGGGAAACTGCTTCACTTTGCAACTTGCACTTCCTCTGGCCCCTGTCCCCAACAACTAGAAGTTGATATGTTACCCAGATTTGCATTCTGGATAGCTTGCACAACCTCCTCAGGCAATCTTTTATGATCATCTCTCGAAAGCTGCAAATCAATGAAACTCGAAACTGGAATTTAAATAGAAATCTCCTCCTCTTGCTCATCTACCTGCTCTGCAATTTTCACTCCTTTCTGGAATGTGCAGTCTTGCCTGTTGATTCTGCCTTTGCAACTGGAAATTTCAGATTTCCTAAATATTGGAAACCCTCTAAGAAAACTCCCTGTATGTGTGCAATTTCTTTTCCACCTGGCACTGAATTTGCTACCGCAAACTGTTGCAAAACCCTTTGTGCCCAAACAAGAAATCTGCTAAGTGAAAACACTGAGTTGTTGCCCCCTCTTCCTACTAGAATTGCTTTTCTAGACAAGTCAATTTTTGTGCCACCCTGCAACTGAAAATTGAACCCTTTGTCCAGCGATTCGCACTTCCTGGCTAGGCACTACGCAGCGCCAGAAAATTGTCTTGCTGCTCCCTTTGAACAACGAAATTTTCCTCTTCCGCCTCAGAGCTTCCTAGCCGTCAAATACACTCCAATACCATGTGAAAATTCCTTGAAAAGCAACAACTGGAAATATTTCTTCTAATTGATAGTTTAATTATGTAGTTTATTTTGTTTACGACAAAATAACTAAATATTCACACTGCAGAAATAAAAATGTTGGAAACTGAAAAATGCTAGTGCACATGAAAATTATGACACCGTTATGTTTGGACAAATGTCTTTGAAAAATCCCAATGTGGGAAAATCGGTGTAGCAGTGAGGGATTTTATTATTATGCAACAACGGAATTTCTGAGTACAATCAAATGTTGCCAAACTAGTGATTATATCCTAGAGAAATATTGGCAAAAATATACTGAGGAATTTTACCCTCCCCAAGCAGTCCCCGCACCTGATTGCCTCTGAAAAGTTAGTCGTCCAAACCGTCTACATAGTGTTGATTTCTGATAGTATCAGATGTGCTCCAAGTCTCAAAATTTGCAAGGAGGTTTAAACACATGCATTCTCCAATACCTAGAAATTGTTTTTGGAAATTCCACTTGGAGACAGTTTTATTAAAATAATTAATTATTTTTAATGGGACCCCAAGTCTAAACTTGGGAAATTAAAACAATTAATGGGTATTAGTCTAAATTGTGGGTGAAACTTCTAGAAGAAGGTGAAGATCAAGTCAATGTGATCCTAGCCATTGATTAAAATCTAATTTCGGCTATTGATTGATCAGCGAGAGGATTATAAGAGAAGGCTTGATGGGCACTTAGAGAACATACCAAGAGAGAGTTCAAAAGATCGAATTTCTGAAGCAGAGCAGCTGCCGGTGAGATATTTGAAGTGAGCTTTTACAGTGAGGGGTAGAGATAGTATTCGAAAGAGGGAAGTTTTCCTGGGCTGGAGAGTACAAGATAGAGAGGGAAGAACAACATCCAGAGAGAGGCTAATGCTGGCCCACGCAGAGCTGACGCAGTGGCAGCGCAAAGCCTAGAGGGAGATCAAATTCCTGCTAAGGAAATCGAGTTTCAGACCCCAGAAGTTGAGGTGTGAAACCGGGAAGTTGGAAATCAAAGTTTTTGGGCAGCAAAGGATCCGAAGGAAGAGCAGCGCAATCCCCAGCAGTGGTAATGTAGAAACTGCGTAGGGATGATGCAGTTTTGCACAGAGGCTGATGCAAAAGGGACACAAAGCCTTCTTCCAACGAGATCAAGGTCAAATTCTTCCAGTGACAAGGTGAGATCATCTTGCTATTTGTTTTGTCCATTTTCTCTCTGTATTGGATAGCCAGTTGGGCTTCCAACGAATTGTACTCATATTTACTACTGCATAATAATAAAACCCTTATGATTTGCTGCATCAGTTTTCCCACACTAGGTTTTTTCAGGGACATTTGTCCAAAAGTAACAGTTATTTGTGTTGTATCTTTCTCTTGTTCAGTTTCTTGTTTCAACATATTATTTTAAATAGTGAATGTTGCAATTGTATTTACTTTGATATTTACCGTAGAACACAATAAATAACTTGTATGGATGAACAAGTAGGAGAAGTAACATCAGTTTGTTGCAGTAGGGATTCTGGGTTTAGGAATTTTCACATGGTATCAGAGTTACAGGTGAAGCAAGAAGAACAGAGCTGGTAGATCAAGCGCTAAAGGAGGAACAGAGTTCGAAATTCCTGCTGAGGCAGCAATTCGAATCCCTAGAGGGTTTGCGCAGTTCAGCCCAGGAGGGCAAGATTTTCATGGTAAATCTCTCTCTCAGTGAGTCAACAGAGAAGTAGGATTTCCAGATCGAAATCTGTTAGTGGCAGAGGAAGCAGCACAACAGAAGCTTCAGCGAAGAGGGGTTTTCTGGTGGGACGTAGTTTTTTCTGCAGGCAGTCGCTGGGAAGAAAGAATTCAGAGGGAAGAGAGAGACACGGTTGAGGGAATTCTTCCTAAGAGGACTTCCAGCCAAGGAGTTTGAATTCTCACTTGCTGAGTAGCAACGGAGAGGGGCAAATCTACAAGCTCCAGAAGTGAGTGCGTAGGCCAGCCTAGAAATTGCGCAAAGGAGAGAGGAGGCAATTCAACATTTTTGTAGAGATGGCCATAGATGGGCAAGATCCATGGAAGAGCAGCAAATTAGAGCCAGTTGCTATAGATTCCTCACATGGATCAGTATCTTTGCTATTGGATGTTGATTTTTTTGGGTAGCAGCAGATGTGCTCTAGCTCTGAAATTTTGTGGAGGGGCTAGAACACATGAGATCTCCAAGACCCAGAAATCGTTTGGAGAAATTCCACCAAGAGTACATGTTATTCAAATAATTAATTATTTTTAATGGTGCCTAAGTTAAAACTTAGGAACTTAAAATTATTGAAGTGAATTAACGTAAATATGGGTGAGAAGCTTCTAAATGATGAGGATCAAGTCTAATTTAATGTTAGCCATTCATTAGAGATTAGATCACGACCGTTGATTTCTCAACAGGAAAAGTATAAAGGAAATCTTGGGGTTAGCTGGAGAACACACACAGTGAGAGTAGCATTTGAGCTAGATCAAAATTCTGGGGCGTGGTTTGCTGAGAATTTCGGAGTGAGTTTCTAGTGTAGAGAGGGGCAGTTAGGCATTGGGATTTTCGTCCAAGGCCGAGAATACATAACAGAGAGGCAGTGCAACACCAGAGAAGAGACAGTGCAGCTCCAGGAGGGTGACGCAGAGGCTGTAGGGCTGACGCAATCACTTAGAGGCAGCGTTGGGGTTTCTATGAGGCAAATTGAGCATCAGTTTAGTAGATCAATTTCTGAGCTAGTAAGGCTCACTGGGAGGGTGACAGAGCTCCTAGAAGAGGTGCACAGTTCCAGCGCAGAGCTGGGAGCAGCCATCGCTGCACAACACTAGGGACATCGCTGTCACCTGTGGGGTTATTCATCAAATTGTTGGATCTGCCAAAATATCTGTCTCTGGATAGAGTTACTTCTGTTGGGTTTATTCTCTGTTGGGTGAGCCAGATTTTGCACCGTAGTTGTATTTAGAAATCTGCTTAATAATAAAACCCTCATATCTGTTGCACCGATTTTCCCACACTAGGTTTTTCCAAGGATGTTTAGTCCAAAAATAAGTGTGTCCTTTGTGTGGTTGTCTCATTTATTTTTCAGTACTTGATCTGTATATTGGTGTAGGTTGTAGTGTATTTGCATTAATATTTTCTGAATAATTTTGAAAATAACTTGTTAGAATGAAGAACACAAGTAAGTAATGCAAATCAATTTACTGCAGTAGGATTTCTAATTTGTTGAATTCAGAAATTTTCACATGGTATCAGAGTGATTGCAGATCAAGGAGGACTAAAGCCATCAGCAAAAGGACAGAGGAAAATTTGGGCGTGAAGACGGTTGTCCCAAGAGACAATGCAGTTTCAAGCCGAGAGTGCAGAGGAGGGGTGACGCAGTCACCAAGGGAGTCTCACACAGAGCCTTCGTTAGCTTGATTGGGTGAAGATGTTGCTGCAGAGGGCAGCGTAGTGGTTACTGGGCCAGCGCGAAGATTGTTAAGTGTCGTTTTTCCGATTTCGTGGCTAGAGGTGCAGTGCAAATTTCATCTGGAGTTGCTGGTGGGGTGTTGATTCTGTTGGTGCAAAACAGTACCTAGTGGGGCAAAAGCAGAGGGAATCAATTCCTCAGAAGATTTCTTGCCAATAAATCTAGATCCAGTGCTGAGCAGCAACAAAGAGAGATCAGAGAGGAGTGGTTCGACAGTGGTTGGTAGAAGGATTTCCTTGAAGGAAATCAAAATTCAGAGGGAGCTTGTTCCTTAGAGGATTTCTAGCACCAAAGAAATCTAGATTCGAGTTTTGTTGGGGCAGCAATGAAAGAAGGAGAAGAGAACCAGTTCTACATTCATTTGAGCAGAGATGGTTGTTAACGGATTGAGGGATCAGGACAGGTTGGATGGAGCATCCAATGTCGTCATCTGGAAGGCCAGGATTCTGGCAGTTTTGGATAAAAATCGCACCAAGGATTATGCCTTGAGGACAGTTGTTCCGGTTGATGTTGATCCTCTCAAGAATTATGAGGAGGCTCAGGCAAAAGCAAAGTGCATGGTCTTGGACAGGGTCAAGGATCATGTAATCCCACATATTGTTGAGAAGGACACAACAAGGGAAATGTGGGAGGCCTTGACCACATTGTACGAGGGAACTTCCGTTCAGCGGAATATGTTGCTTGAGAGTCAGTTGAGACAGTTTCAGATGCAGAAGGGAGAAGAAATCGATCCCTTCCTTCTCAAGTTGCAAAGGATCTGTGACCAGCTAACTTCTGTAGGGTCTACACCAGATGTTGAATTTATGATCATGACTGCCCTAAATGCAGTTACTGAAGACTGGGGAACCTTTGTTCAAAGCATCTTGGGCAGGGCTTCTCTTCCTAATTGGGAGGAGATGTGGGCAACTCTTCGACAGGAAGAGATCAGGCGGTTGACCAAGGTAGGAAGCAGCAACAAAGGGATTAGAATCAAGAAGGAGGAAGAGGAGGATGTGGCTCTCGCATCAACAGGATAGCAAGGGTAGTAGAAACAAAAGAAAAAGGACATATCCAAAGTCAAATGCTTCAGATGTGGAGAAATGGGTCATTTCGCCATGCATTGCCCTCAGAAAAAGAAGGGCAAAGAAGAGAACTCTGACACAAAGGTTGCTCCAGCGCAAGTTGACAAAGAGGACAATGATGATGGTGCCATGAGTGCTCCTACACCTCTAGAGAAGAGGTGGGGCGATATTGAGTTGTAATCAAGAGGACTACATAGAGGGTGAGATCCTTTAAGTGCTCAAACTCTTGGATTACATACGCCTACGGGAGCCCTTAATGACAGTAGAAGAATGACGGAAATTAGTTGGTGCAAGGGATGATGGAGCAATACTGGCAAAGCTAGAGTGCCAAAGTCTGAAGAAGCATAGTGGAGTGTTGCCGCAGTGCGGAAGGCACATAGAAGATACAACAGCAGCGCAGTAGCATCAAAGGGTCAACATAGATTAGCAGCAGAGGTAGCTTCAGCATCAAGGGGCATCCAGACTGACAAACATGTCAGCTTTTGGGTGGTTTTTCAGTTGCTTACTTCTCAGCAACTGAGTTGTAGTGCAGTAGTTAGCAGTGGCAGTGCTATGGGCAACATGATGCAACATATTGAGAGGGAGCTGCAGTACAAATGCAACAGTGATAGTGGCAGTGTCATGGGCAATAGTACAGATTGTAGCAGCGCAGTGGATGAAGGGTAGCAGGACGAGCATCCGCAACACAAAGGACTGATGTTGTGGATTAGTGTGATACTTCTGTTGGGAAGTATTGCTAGAGCACATTCCTCGCTAAGAGGGAGTGTTGATTTTTTGGGTAGCATGGGATGTGCTCTAGCTATAAAATTTTGTGGAGGGGCTAGAACACATGAGATCTCCAAGACCCAGAAGTCGTTTGGATAAATTCTACCCAGAGTACATGTTATTCAAATAGTTAATTATTTTTTATGGTGCCTAAGTTAAAACTTAGGAAATTAAAATAATTGAAGTGAATTAATGTAAATATGGGTGAGAAGTTTCTAAGTGACGAGGATCAAGTCTAATTTAATCTTAGTCATTGATTAGAGATTAGATCATGACCGTTGATTTATCAACATAAAAAGTATAAAGGAAGGCTTGGGTTCAGTTGGAGAACACACACAGTGAGAGCAACACTTGAGCTAGATAGAAATTATGGGGCGTGGTTTGCTGAGAATTTTGGAGTGAGCTTCTAGTACAAAGAGGGGCAATTCGACAGTGGGACATTCGTCCAAGGTCGAGAATACATAACAAAGAGACAGTGCAGCACCAGAGAAGAGACAGCGCAGCTCCAAGAGGGTGATGCAGAGGCTGGAGGGCTGATGCAGGCACTTAAAGGCAGCGCTGGGATTTATGTGAGAGAGATCGAGCATCAGTTCAACATATCGATTTCTAAGCCGGGAAGGCTCACTGGGAGGGTGACGCAGTTCCATCGCAGAGCTAGGAGCAACCATCACTGCACAACACTAGGGATAACGCTGTCACCTGTGGGGTTTGTTCATCCAGTTGTTGGATCCACCAAAATATTCGTCTCCAAATAGAGGCACTGCTTCCGGGTTTATTCCTTGTTGGGTGAGCCACATTTGGCACCTTAGTTGTTTTTATAAATCTGCTTAATAATAAAACTCTCATAACTGTTGCACCAGTTTTCGCACACTGGGTTTTTCCGAGGACGTTTAGTCCAAAAATAAGCGTGTCCTTTGTGTGGTTGTCTCATTTATTTTTCAATACTTGATCTGTATATTGGTGTAGGTTGCAATGTATTTGCATTAATATTTTCTGAATAATTTTGAAAATAACTTGTTAAACTAAAGAACACAAGTAGGTAATGCAAATCAATTTACTACAGGAGAATTTCTGATTTGTTGGATTTAGAAATTTTCACATTGGAGCCCAACAGAATCAATAGCAGGAGGATCACAGTGTCAGTAGACGCAGCTAGTCATTCAAATGACAATTGCATAGCTAGTTGCAATCAGTTTCCGGAAGACAGTTGCAGAACTAGTTGCAGTTACACAGGGAGTGTGAATTGCTCAGTTGTAGTATGCAGGTGCAATTCCAGCGAAGAGATTCTCAGCACAGAGCTTCGGAGTCCAATTTCCAGTGTAGGAGGATTGTGTGAGTTGGTAGGAGGGAATAAAGAGATTTCCCATAGGGAGATTGAGTCTTAGAGGTAGTCTAGTTTCAAAGAGAGCAGCCCTATGGAAGCTAGTACTTCTAGATCTCCGGGAGATCAGACCCATTATTGCAGTAGTTGGAGCAGCAATGCAGAAGCATCAGCAGAGCAGTAGCAGTCGCAGTATGAGTATATCATATTTCGCCACGTTGACAGCAATACCTCAAGGAGTGAGGTGGGGTGATTTGGTTTTGTAGCCCCAGAGAGCTACAGATGGGTAGGATCCTTGAGGAGCCCACCTCTCGGATCAATTCCTTGCTACGGGAGCCTAAATTAGATGTAGCAAAATGGACTAGTGTCATATGGTGCAGAGGAGTGCAGGAGTGACAGTTGCAATGGCTAGGAGTGCCAGAGACTGAGCAGCGCAGAGCAGAGTTGGCAACAGTGCAGATGGCACAGAACAGAGGTCAGCAGCAATGCAAGGCACAGTTGGCAGTAGTGAAAATGGCACAGAGCAGAGGTCAGCAGCAGTGCAGAGGATTCAGAGGGTCAGCGCAGAGACTAGCAACAGACAGACTCCAGCAATGAGATGCATTATACTGAACATCAGTTTAGTAATTTGGGATGCTTTTCCGTTGCTGATGTAGTAGCAACAACAGTTGGAGAAGGTTGTAGTGCATATGCAGATGCTAGTGGCAGTGCCAGCAGCAGCATGGATGCAAAATTCAAAGGGAATTGCAGTACGGACACAGTGTTGACAGTGGCAAGGTCAACAACAGTCAGATGCAACATTTGCGCAGTAGTTGGTGGGCAGTGATGTCAGACATCAGCAGTGCAGAAGGAGATGTTACATAACAGAGTGATGCTTCAGCAGGTTGCACTGCTAGAGCACATTTCTCGCTAAGAGGGATTGTTGATTTCTGATAGCATCATATGTGCTCTAAGTCTCAAAATTTGTAGGGAGGCTTAGATACATTCATTCTCCAATACCTAGAAATCGTTTTTGGAAACCATCCCATGCTCAAGGAACCCCATGCCAAATTATCCATCATGTGCCTTCTTTTGTTTTTATTTTGTTTGGATAGCAATCATTTCAAACAAATGGAAATGGTGCTTGACTTCAGGAACTGAATACCTCAACTAAAAATGGATTCCCATTTTCCAAATATGAATCCCATAACATGAAACATATTTGATTGAATTGGTCAAGTTTTGGTGATTCTGATTTGAATTTGAGATTCTGTGTTTCGAATCAAGAACTGAAGCTTTACCTGCTATAGGCAATTCTAGTGTTTATGCTTGTGGGACATTTTTTTCATATAACGTAAATTTTCATCTCAATTTGTATGTTTATAAACTATATGCCATTAATTCTAGTTAATAAAAAATGAGATGGCCAATTTAACTCCTAGAGAATTCTTACATTGGTTATCGAGTAGAGTTTCTTTGTACAAGATGGGTGTTATCTGTGGTAGTGGAGGTCGATAATCGATTATTATTTCACTTGTACATGTTTCCTAATGTTTAGAAATAATAGGAGAAGATAGAGCCATTTAATGGCATGATAAGCCAATCTCACTTAGATAAAACAGTATATAGCTAGAATTTTTTTTTCCCTATATCTATTCTTAAGCACAATGGTGACTTTTTCATGTTTATATAAAATAAGTATGTTGCAATTACTCAATAAAATATGACTTTACAGGTCGCTCTTATCGTTTTCTTATCACACATTGGAAGCTTTGTCCCTGCAGATTCTGCAATAGTTGGTATCACAGACAGGTTCAATGTTATTTTCATTATTGCAATAATTTGAATGATTATTTCTTAGATAAGTTTATGAAACTTATTGCATTTAATTTTCTGTTTTCAAACTTGAGAGCTTGTGATAGGATATTCTGTGGAGTGGCCAGCAAGCATACAGTCACAAGTGAGCAATCGACATTTATGATGGACTTGCACCAAATTGGCATTATGCTAAGGTGGAATAAATACTTGAAGAACTACTTTTGTTGTTGTAAAGGTTCATTTTTTCAGTTTGATATCTGATGTAGATGGTTTGAAACTTTATTTATCAAAGGCATGCAACTTCAAGATCTTTGTGCTTAATTGATGAATTTGGGAAAGGAACACTAACAACAGGTTATGATCTTTATCCCTACTTTGAGCACCATCCTTGAGATTTTTTTTATTATCTTATTTCAACATAATGTGAACTAGCTATTGTAGTAATAATGAAGCACATTGGACTTTGTAATGTTCTTTATTATAGATGGCATTGGACTTCTTTGTGCAACTTTGAAGCATTTTGCAAGCTACAAGAGTCCACCAAAGGTATTTTTAATACTTTAACCATGCTTACAAGATGATATGATCAATAGGAGAGGGCAAAGATGAGGAATAAGAATAAGGGACAATATTCTGACTGCACAAAAAACTTGTTCTCTTAGAAGGACACAAGGACAACTGCTTCATTTATGAAGGAGATGGTATCCATTTCTATAGTCCCATTTAATTCCAACTAAATATATTCTATGCATGTACCAAATAATGTTATAAATATTAAATACTTCAATATTAAACCGAAGAACATATCCAACATTTCCAAGATTTATATTATAGATAAAGTCTAATGTATTTTTGGGGCATTGGGGACCACCCAGGGAAAGAAATCAGCCTACCTCTTAGCCTGAAAGCAAGAGTGAGGTTGCTGGTAATGTTACTACTCCTTTTAGTAAGGTTGTTGAATATCCATACAATCCTTATAAGATGGCACACACAAAACAAAAGCCCAGTCACCTCGACCTAAGTTCCCACTCTTTAAGTCCAACTCCTATCAAAATGGCTATGGGAGGATTCATTTGAATGACTCTAGCCAATCAATAGAAGGTCATTTCCTTGTAATGGGGTGAAATGGCTAAAGTGGAGGAGTTTATGTCGCTACCCTGCTGGCCTAATATGTAAAACCTACAAAAATAATAATAAACCAGTGAAGAAATACACTAATCTAACAAGATATGGCATATAAGTAGTCAAATTGAGTGTAGATAAAAGTTAAAACATACTAACCAAATGTGCAAATATTTCTATGATCAAAGCCTTATTTAGGACGGTTGCTAGATAAACTAACTGATTGTCCGATATTTACAGGTTTGTAATTTTCAGTGTTCCACAGGGACACGTCCCCCCACTTGGGGAAACATGTCCCGACGCTTCCTTGCGCTCTGGGGAGATGGGGACGTCTGGGGTACATTTCTCCATGTCGCCAAAAAACGGAAACACAAGGAAACTCGAAGGAGGGATGATTCCTTCCAAAAGAAGAAATGTTTCCAACATTTCCAAAAACAATCGAGGTCAAATTGTAATGCCCTGAATGGGATATTTTGCTAATTACGCAGAAATTTAACTCAACCAAATTTTTTTCCATAAAATCACCAGTCAATATTCAGAAGATTTCCATGTAAAGTATAACAAAGAGTGCATGCAATTCCACAATACAATGAACAAAAACAATCTTAGCTTTTTTTATGATAGAAACAGGTGTTTACACGTTGATGCAAAAAAATAATTGAGATGGAAAATTGGCCTCAAGATTATGCTCCAATGCTGTGTCGGCCCTCCAAAACAGAACTAAAATGTCACTGTTGAACTCTCCTATGAATTCCAGATGAATTCACCAAGAGGAGACGGGTACTCGCCCAATCTCACTGGATCACCCGAGGGTTTCCGCCCCGAGGCTACCAATGAAGTAGAGAACCAGTTTCTCAACCTCTCATACAAGAAGAATGTCAAATCCAAGATGTCCTCCAATGGCTTCCTCCATTTTTATAAATTTGATGAACCCCTCTAAAACCTCCTATTTTATTATTATTTTAATCATGGAGCACTTTTCCTGTTGATTTGGGGTAGCACCAAATCTGCTCTAGCAATGAAAATTGGTGGAGAGGCTAAAACACATGAGATCTCAAATACCCATAAATAGTTTGAGCAGATTCTAAATAGTTTGAGAGATATTAAAATAATTAATATTGTTAATGGAGTCCCTAAGTCTAAACGTAGGAAAAATAAAATATTAATGTAAATTAATATAAAACTGAGCTAGAATGGTCTAAAAGTCATGGATCAAGCCATATCTAATCTTAGCCGTTGATTAGGGACTTAATCTTGGCCATTGAATCGTCAACGAGAAAAGTATAAGAAGAGGCTTGAGAGTCACTTGGAGAACACACCGAGTTGATCAAGGTTTCGATTTTCTAGGGTAGGGTTTGTTGAGGAAGTCGAAAGAGTGATCAGAGTTGCAGCTGAGCGGCAGTGAATACAGAAGCAGAGAGGTAGAGATAGTACTAGGAGGATCAACGAAGAAACCAGGAGAGGGACGCAGAGCTAGCCAGAGGTTCACGCAGAGCCAGTCAGGGCTCACATAGAGGTAGCCAAGAGCCGCGCAGTGTTGATTTGGGGTAGCATCGGATGTGCTCTAGCCACGAAAAATGATGGAGAGGCTAAGGCACATGAGATCTCCAATACCCATAAAGGGTTTGGGCAGATTCTAAACAGTTTGGGAGATATTAAAATAATTAATATTTTTAATGGAGTCTCTATGTCTCAACTTAGAGAAAATAAAATATTAATATGTATTAATATAAAACTATGTTAGAATGGTCCAAGAGTCATGGATCAAGCCAGATCTAATCTTAGCCGTTGATTAGGGACTTAATCTCGGTCATTGATTTGTCAACAAGAAAAGTATAAGAAGAGGTTTGGGGGTCACTTGGAGAACACGCTGAAGGAGACTAGTCAGTTCAATTTCTGGAACGGGGTTAGCTAAGAAATTGAACCACTGGTCTGGTGAGCAGTCAAGAGGCAACAAGTACGAAGCAGAGAGGCGGGATTAGCCACTAGAGATCAACACTGAGGCAGGAGAGGTAGACGCAGAGGCAGCAGAAGACTGTGCAGTCACTTGCTGGGCCTACATGAGTGACACAGAGAGGCCCAAGGCTGGCGTAGTCAAGCAAGGGTTGACACAAAGGGTTTGAGAACCATGTAGAGGTCAGCCGGGCTAACGCTAGGATTGAGAGAAGTGCTGGAGAATTATTTCTCTTTGTGGGTAAGCCATTTTGGCACCCTGTTGTATAGAAGAATTGCTGAATAATAAAATCCTCCCTTGCTGCACCGGTTTTCCCACATTGGGTTTTTCCAAGGAATGTTGTCCAAAATATCTCTGTCAATGTGTTAATGCTTGTGCATATGTTTGTTTCTGTATTATGGTGTGATATATGTAACAGTGTTTATTTTAATGTTTATTCAAGTAATTTCATAAATAATTTATTTTGGAATAAGTAGGAAAAATAATTCAGTTGCTGCAATAATATAATTTTCACATGGTATCGGAGCAAGTAATTAGAGACAGAAAGGGAAAATCAGTTATGGGTCAAAGCCACGATGCAGAGGCATCCACGTCAGGGGACTCACACAGATTTTCAGAAGATTGCACAAGAGAAAGAAATTTCGATTTCTCTATGTTAGCTTCCACGCTGGAAGAAGAGTTGGCTTGTATGACTAGTGCTGCATCATTAGAGGTATGGTATATAGACAGTGGAGCTTCGTGGCATATGACGAGAATCAGGGAGTGTTTCTCAAAATATCGAGAAGAGAAGATGAACTTTCAGATCACCATGGGGAACAAGGCAAAGTGTACTCCAGTAGGGAACGGTACCATAGTTTTTCAAATAGAATCGGGAGAATGGTTATGTGATACAAATGTACTGCATGTACCAGAATTGGGGATGAACTTACTTTCTGTGTCGCAACTACAAGGCAAGGGCTATGACGTCTACTTCATCAAGGAGAAGGTATATGTCAAACACCCGAGCTGGAAAAAGAAAGTGCATATTGAGATCAAAAGTAATTAGTTGTATAGATTGCAACTAGAATCACCAATAGGCAATTATGGAGAGAAGGACTTGAACGAATTATGGCATAGAAGAATGGGTCACTTGCACCATGGAGCTCTGAGAATTCTTGGGAGCACTGTAACAGGGGTTTCGGATCTGAGTACGGAACGAGATGATGTATGCAGCGGATGTGTTCTAGGAAAGTATGCCAAGGCAACATTTCCTAGGAGCAAACACAGGGCCAAGAGTGTACTAGGATTGATACACTCTGATATCTGCAAACCTATGTCTGTCAAAGCTCTCAGTGGTGCCAAGTATTTCCTTACCTTCATTGATGACCACTCAAGGAAAAATTGGATTTATTTTCTGAAAACCAAGGATGAGGTTTTCTATCGATACAAGGAGTTCAAGGCTCTAGTGGAGAATTTGACTGGGAAGAAAATAAATGTTTTGCGCTCAGATAATGGTGGAAAATATGTCGATAAGGACTTCACTAATTTTTGCGCTAAGGAGGGCATCAGAAGAGAGTGGATAGCTCCATATAATCCGAAGCACAATGGGGTAGCAGAAAGAAAGAACAGGACTATTGTAGAAGCAGCTAGGGCCATGATGTATGATCAGGATATGCCAAAATTCCTGTGGGCACAAGCATGCAACACAACAGTCTATGTTCAGAACAGGACTCTTCATCGGGTAGTGGGCAAGATTACTCCAGAGAAAGTCTTCATAGGGAAGACACCTAAAGTTAGTCATTTCAGGATATTTGGGAGTCTAGCATATCGCCGCATACCCGAAGAAAAGAGGAAGAAGCTCGATCAGACTGTGGAAAAGGGATATTTGGTAGGATATAGTGAGAACGCTAAGGCATACAGAATCTATCTTCCAGGGAGCAGGAAGGTAGTAGTACAACAATCTGTAAAGTTCATGGAGGACGAGGCTTTTAGAAGATCTCGCGAGATGCCTTCCAAGGAGCAGTCGAAAGAGGAGTCGGTGGTTAAGTCTCTTCAACCAACAGAAGTAAAGAATTCTTCCTCAAGACAAGAAGATTCTTAGAATGAGGAGGAGCGAACAGAAGCACCTGCTGGTAGAGGAAGAACTAGCAGGGAACTTCGTCAGATTCTGCGAGATGCAGAGGACTTCATCGGTGTGCCAAGAAACAATAAGAGGGAGAGAAAACAACCAGATAGATATCAGGCATTAATAGCTTAGGATGGAGAGCTTGCCAGTTTCAAGGAGGAAGCTCAACATCAGGTTTGGCTAGATGCGATGGTAGAGGAATACAACTCCATAATGGTAAATGATGTCTGGGAGGTGGTGCCAAGACCTCAAGACAAATCAATGGTAGGTTCAAAATGGATCTACAAGATCAAATATGCTGTAGATGGCAGTGTTGAGAAATACAAGGCCAGGGTGGTGGCTAAGGGGTATGCTCAAAAAGAAGGGATTGACTATGAGGAGACCTTCGCCCCGGTAGCCAAGTATACATCTATTAGGACTGTGATATCTCTTGCAACCCGGATGGGATGGGAGATCCATCAGATGGATGTCAAAACAACATTTCTAAACGGGGTAATAGAAGAGGAGGTATACATTGAAAAACCAGAGGGCTTTGAAACTCATGAGAAGAAGTCTCATGTATGCAGATTGAAGAAAGCCTTGTATGGGCTGAAACAAGCACCGAAAGCATGGTATGGTTGAATAGATGGCTACTTGCAGAAAATGGGGTTTGTCAAGAGTGACGTGGATACAAATCTCTATTATCTGGTCATAGAGAACGAGCCGCTAATCTTAGTATTGTATGTGGATGATCTCTTTCTGATAGGATCATCCAGACTCATTGGGGACTACAAGAAGAATCTAGCCACAGAATTCGATATGAAGGATTTGAGACGAATGCACTACTTCCTAGGGTTGGAAGTTTGGCAGCAGAAGGGAGAAATCTTCCTTGGGCAAGGGAGGTATGCTACAGAAATCCTGAAAAGATTTGGGATGGAGGACTGTAGACCTATGGCTATGCCAATGATTACCAACTAGAAGAAGATTGATGCATCAAAAGACAAGGATGTCGATCCCACCTTATATAGGCAGCTCATAGGGTCCCTTAATGTATTTGGTCATTACCAGGCCAGACATTTGCTACTTTGTCAACTCTCTCAGTCAGTTCATGGTGGAATCGAAGAGGGCGCACTGGGCAGCAGCCAAACATGTTCTCAGGTATTTATAGGGAACAATCAATTATGGACTCTTGTACACCAGGAATAAGGATATCAGATTGAGAAAATTTACTGATGCAAATTGGGCAGGAAGTCTAGTGGATCAGAAAAGTACCTCTGGGTATTGTTTCAACATTGGATCAGGAATGACCTCCTGGTGCAGTAGGAAACAGAAGTTCGTGGCTCTGAGCTCATCTAAGGCAGAATATATGGTAGCAAGCACAACTTCGTGTGAGGTCATATGGCTTAAAAAATTGCTTGTGAACCTATTCAGAAGGAATATGGAGGCGACCAGGATCATGTGTGATAATCAAAGTTGCATCAAGCTCTTTGAGAATCTAGTGTTTCATGATAGGTGAAAGCATATTGATATCCGGTGTCACTTTGTGAGGGATTGTGTCTAATGAGGAGTTGTACAATTGAGCTACACTCCTATAGGAGAACAGGTGGCGAACATCCTCACCAAGGCTTTTGGAAGGACAAAATTTGACTACTTCAGGGAAAAGATGGGGATGGTAAAGAACCCGTTTCAGTAGTAGAAATGGGAGTGATAACTGCAAGGATGCAGAGGGAGCTGCAGTGCGGATGCAGTGTTGGGAGATAGGACCAGCAGCAACACGGATGTAGAGGGAGTTGCAGTGCAGATGCAGTGTTGGGAGAAAGGACTAGCAGCAACACGGATGCAGAGGGAGTTGTCGTACAGATGCAGCAGTGGCAGTAGCAGAGCCATGGGCAGCAGTACAGGATGCAGCAGTGCAGAGAATGTTGGGCAGGGAGGCTTAGCATCAACACAGGGACCGATGCCGGAGGATTAGGGTGATACTCAATGAGGAGTATTACTACAGCACAATCCTCGCTAAGAGGGAGTGTTGATTTCGGGTAGCATCGGATGTGATCCAACCACAAAAATTGGTGGAGGCTAAGGCACATGAGATCTCCAATACCCAGAAAGGGATTGGGCAGATTCTAAACAGTTTGGGAGATATTAAAATAATTGATATTTTTAATGGAGTCCCGAGTCCCTAAGTCTAAACTTAGGGAAAATAAAATATTAATGTGTATTAATATAAAATTGTGTTAGAATCTAAGAAACCGGATTCGTCCAAAACCCTGGACGAATCGCGAATCGGACACGATTCTGTCCTGACACGTGTTATGATGGCAGGATTCGTCGTGTCCTCTTGTGGCACGTCGTGTCCAGTGGCATGCTAAAATTCGAACGCGTGTCACGATTTTCCTGTCAAGTCATGGTTTGCAGATTCGTTTTCGGATCTGCTGCTAGGTTAAAACTTGAGGTAAGGCACGGTTTATTCAAAATCACGGTTTATTCGCCCAAGTCCACAGTCCACCCAACGTCCACAACTTGAGGTAAGGCACGGTTTATTCAAAATCACGTGGTTTATATCGCATTCAATCAGGGCTTGCTGATATGATTTGGCAGCCATCGGTTGTCCAGTGCAAATCCAAAACGGCATTCTTGTGACCTTTCAAGACCATAAAATTCTTGCAATCCCCATGCACATTCCACAAAAATATCTCCCTCTCATGTGATCCAGACGCAATCACTGTTCCTGTTGGATTGAACTTCATTGTATATATAGCTGCATGGTGCCCAGTCAGCAGCATGATTGGGGATTCCAAACTGGATGTTCGTTGAGGCCCATCACCATATGTGACAGTGGACAACTCAGTTTTCTGTCTTTTGGCTGGTACCAAGGATTCTTCGAATCCTCTTTTTAGAGACATCATTCTGTTTCTTAAATCAAGGTACTTCTTAAGAAAAAGGAAGAGAATTTCTCTTCACCTAACTTCTTAATCTGCCAGTCAAAACAGATATTTCAAGTTATTTACTGCCCTTTTATCGTCAGTAAATGAAGATTAATATGAAAAATAAAATATACCAATGCCAGACATTAATAACTGTTCCTCACAGGACAATTTCTATGATATAAGCCAGAAACAGAATGATAAATGTAACATGTTGAATGAGCCATTGAGCAAAGTTGAAAATAATGGTCAAGGTTTCTACAAAAACTTGTAACTGCTAATGTTAAAGAACAAAGTAAAAAAATAAAAATAGTAAACAAAAACACAACCAAAATAAAATAAATAAGGTAAAATTTGAAGGGAAAAATATCTGTAATCCGGATAGCTATAGATGAAGATCTATGTTTGAAATCAATAAATTTGTATCATTTTAATTAATGTGTAAGAAATATGCTAATAACTAATTTTTATTAGATAT
>APFE031178518.1:234984-261532 GCA_000404065.3 Pinus taeda | reverse complement strand
ATATATAACGTGTCCTAACGTGTCATGTTCCGGGGGTCAGAGTGTCCCGAATCCGACACCACGAATCCCGAATCCTACGTGTCCCGAATCCCCGTGTCAGGTGACTTAGGTTAGAATGGTCCAAAAGTCATGGATCAAGCCAGATCTACTCTTAGTCATTGATTAGATACTTAATCTCAACTGTTGATTTGTCAACGAGAAAAGTATAAGAGGAAGCTTGAGGGTCACTTGGAGAACACACTGAGGGAGACTAGTCAGTTCAATTTCCAAAGCGGGGTTAGCTGAGAAATTGAACCAGTGGTCTGGTGAGCGGTCAGGAGGCAGCAAGTACGAAGTAGAGAGGTAGGATCAACCACTAGAGATCAACGCTGAGGCAGGAGAGGCAGACACAGAGGCAGCAGAAGACTGCGTAGTTACTTGTTGGACCTGCATGAGTGATGCAGAGAGGCCTAGGGCTAATGCAGTCAAGCAGGGGTTGACGCAGAGGGTTTGAGAGCCACGCAGAGGTCAGCAGGGCTGACGCTGGGATTGAGAGAAGTGTCGAAGAATTATTTCTCTATGGGTAAACCAATTTGGCACCCTGTTGTACAAAAGAATTGCTGAATAATAAAATCCTTCCTTGTTGCACCGATTTTCCCACATTGGGCTTTTCCGGGGACTATTGTCCAAAATATCTATCAATGTGTTAATGCTTGTGCATATGTTTGTTTCTGTATTATGGTGTGATATCTGCAACAGTGTTTATTTTAATGTTTATTGAAGTAATTTCATAAATAACTTATTGTGGAATAAGTAGGAAAAATAAATCAGTCATTACAGTGATAGAATTTTTACACGCAATGCCTCAGAGAGTCAGCATGGGTAACGCAGAGGCTTTAAGGGTTGACGCAGTACCTCTAGAAGCTGATGCAGGGCGAATTAGGGTGATGCTAGGCCAGAAAGGACTGATGCAGTCCCTAGAGGCTAACGTTGGGGTTTTCGTGGGGTAGATTGGAGCTGGGAGTTGTAGGAGTGTTTATCCGAGGTTTCAGCCCGAACATGTGTCTCCGACTGAGAGGTACTACTGCCGAGATTATTCTCTGTTGGGTGAGCCAGTTTTGGTACACAGATTGTATTCTGAAACTGCTTCATAATTAAAACCCTCAGATAGTTGCACCGGTTTTTCCGAGGACATTTGTCCAAAAACAATGGTGTCAGTTGTGAGTTTGCTTTGTTTCCTTTAGTTGATGATTTGTAATGTGTTGAGCATGTACTTGTATTTCTTTTCAGTATTTACATAGTAAATAACTTATTAATTAATTAGAAGAAGTAGGCAAAAATAAATCAGAAAAGTACATGAAAAGTTTCTAATGGGTTAGACTTAGAAATTCCAACATGGTATCAGAGCGTTGTTGTAGATCACATGAGAACTGAGGAAATCAGCCGAGCAGAGTAGTAGTAGTAAAAAATAGTTGTCCCGAGTGACAGAAGTTGTTCCTAGCAAAGAAGTAGCAAGGAATGGGTGACAGTGCCTGCGTCATCAAGTTTGAGCTGGAAAGAGGATCAGCGCAGTGGCAAGAGGGGAGCAAACTCAACCTACACAGTGCCCAGTCATCTTTCTCAGTCACGAAAGATTGACGCCCATGGTCAGGAGGTGCAGATTTTGCTGGTGTCGGGATTGCGCAGAGCCTAAAAGCTCTAACCTTTAATTTGTTGGGGCTTAGGAGGCTATGGGTAAGTTGCAGAGTAAAGCTGGTGGGGTAATGTAGTTAGAACGGTACCTAACAGGGCAAGACCAAGGAGGAGGGAGTTGCTACCAATGAATAACCAATCTCATTGGATCACCCGAGGGTTTCTGTCCCGGGGCTACCAATGAAGTAGAGAATTGGATTCTCAACCTCTTATACAAGAAGAAATGTTAAATCCAAGATGTCTTCCAATGGCCTCCTCCTCCACTTTTATAGATCTGATGGACCCCTCTAGAACCTCCTATTTTATTATTATTTTAATCATGGAGCACTTTTGTCTCTTTTATTCCATTAAAATATTCTTTTTAATTCAGGAAAAGGGTAAATTGGCCACCATGTCTCCTTAGGTCATTGAAACTCACATTTAACCATCCCATCATATAGATCTTCTCGTTTCGGTTCGACCGAGCTATTACACTAAGGTGTTCTGTCAAGTATTCCTCTCGAAATGCCACCTAAAGCGTAATTAATTGAGTCAGGCCCAATAATAACTTTGTTTTTTGAAAGTTGTCGGAATGCACTGTAGTGAAAGGAAAACTATACGGATGATGGAATACACCAAGTGAATGTCATCGCACCTCATAAAAACTCTTCAAAACCCCTCCAAAAGCCTTTGGGCCCACTGATGACACCAACCTGCCCCTGTGACCTATCTGCCCCCAACTCTGAAAGTCCATCTTAACCATGTCATAAGGAACACTAGAAAAAGGAACATTACAAATGCTCCTACCCCAAGATTGCTTGCCCTCAAGCAATCCAGACCTATGGACCAATCTAGTGGTCCAATGCAACTGAGACCCAATGCCCAGATCCCATAGGATCCACGGGGTAATGCTTTGCTTCTTTATCAACCTACCATGAACGAACCCCTCAATGCCCAGAGCCCAGACCACTCTTTGACTGAACTTGTCATCAACAAATCTGTTTGGATCCCAATGCCACCAAGAACAAGTATCAAGGCTCCATGGCTCTTGTTGTGCTATAACTCCAACCATGAGTGTTGCTCCATCCACTGCGTACCAACTCATCACTTCTCTCCAATCCAACCCTTGCCATAAACCAAGGTCAATCTCACCATGCTGATGCTGAGCTGGAATGTTGAAGAGTTGTCAACGCGCATCCCACTTCCAACTAAAATATGCAATATCCTTCACATGTAAGAGTTCCTACTGCACTATGTCCTTGATTAGAACTATCACCCCATCAGAAGGGTACCAACTCATGATCTCCCGCCGATCCAACTCGTGAGAAGAATGGTCGCTTGTGTATAGAACAAATCTGCTATGTTGATGTGGTCCACACTCAACTCATGATGCTCTATCTGGTCAATTGACAATATCCATTGAGAGAATCCTACCTCTCTCCCTGCAATGGGTGCGAGTGGCCAAACAATGTTGCACGCGATGTCTATGTATTCCTGGAGAGGGTTGCTGTCTGGAAACACTATAGCTCTGTTGGCTGCCACTACACCTATCTGCACCTCATCAGTTGGTAGGCCCAAAGATGGGTGCACCACCATCTCTAGAAGATCCTCTCTCATTTGTCCAGAAGCTCCATGCTCCTCTGGTCTACTAACCTCCTCTGCATAATAGACTCTAGCACCCTTTGTCGACAAGTGCCTGCTAGAACTATAATCCCATTGGTTGTCTACACATATTTATGTCCCTCATCAACGACTAGCCCTAGGGATTGTTGCTCATCTTCCTCCATGATGGGCTCAATAAGTGCCACTAGCTGACTCTAAAAATGGCCCAACGCACCTATTGTGCTCCACTGTGTGCTGCACATGTCGACTCATCGAGTATGGTTGTATATCAGGGCTGCCGTCAACATTTCTATAGGTCTGCTCAAGCTCCTCTATGTGCTCACCATGCTGAATTGCCACTGATAACTCATCTCTCTAAACGTTTCCTCCCCAGACTCCTCCCCTCATAAGGACAATTTGTTGCTTGTCATGTTCACCCATTAAACATGGATGCACATCAAGGCCGCTGTCAACATCTCCATATGATGGTCCATGAGAACTAATGGACTCATCTATCATAGACTCATGTCCAACTAAGGGCCCCTCAATCTTCTTCATAATCAGTTGACTTGAGTTCTTTGCCAAATTTGCTTCAATTTTAGCAGTCTTGTCTGCTTCTTTGTCCCCGATAATTTTACATTTGTGATCCAGTGTCCACGCTCCCTGACATGTAAAACAGATGATGATGATGGATGGAGTTACCATCCGAAACGTTGGACAGATCACACATGTTACACACTGTTATTCTGAAAATCTCCAACAATAACAATGTAAAACAAATCCGCTCTCTTCTCATTTGATTTATGCTCTTCATTATGCGTTCTGGAGACTGCTCTTTCTTTGGCTCCTCAACTTTTCCAGATCTAAACCCTCCAAAAATTCTCTTTATCAAATTTATTTTAACAAGAGGGTCAGCGCTAAGGGCTATGAGCTGCCTTAGTGACTCATCCATGAGCCAATAAATTTGAAAATTTCAAGCTCCCTGTAAAATTCCCACTTGATATTTTCAGAGTTCTCTGAGAGTATAGGAGTTTCTCTGCCAATGGTTTTGCCAGCAGTCTGTGATCGTATTGTTGTAGGGGTTGTCTTGGTTTGTGACATGTAATTTAATTTCAACCCAGCAACTTAGATATTACATCATTCCCAGAATTAACATAAATCACTGGCATACATGTTGCTTTGATGAGAAGCCGATATACACAGAACTAATTTACTTGACAAAGGAAATATAGAGCAACATGGATTACAGAGGAACTTGGATTGAATGGCAATGAAGCAGCCTTCAAATGATACTCAATTGCTTTGTATGTCTTCAGCAATAATTTCCACAAGGAAAGGATCTCCCCTTGTACTCTCTATCTCAGCCCGCTGTTACAGTAACAAATAAGCACCAAGAGCCTACTGAACAAGTAATAAATTCGTGTCCCTTGGAAGGGAATGACGGATAGATAGTCAAATGGGCAGTTGGTTCAGTCTTCAAGTCAGCTTCCGACGAACAGATAGCACGGCAGCAAGAACATGTACTTAATTCCTTTCCAGAAGGGGCTTATGCACAGGTTATCGGTCTAGCACCGCTATTTCTTGATGACGACCCTCTGCATATGACCTTTTTTTGCTCCGTAATATCCCCTCATGAGCGTCCTTGCGTTGGCCGAGTGTGTTGAGAACCCTACAAAATTCACTGTGCAATATAGCCAATGTCTCCTTCAATTCACTGCCTCCTCAACGCAGATGGTTTGTGCCCTTTCTAATCACGTGAATCGTTACACAGATCCTCCACGGCCAATGTAAATATTTAGCGCCTGCTTCTTTGCGGGTCGAATTGTCTGAGAATGCGATGGTCGCATAGGACCGACTGGCTTCGACTCGGTGATCCAATGTTTCAAATGCTTAATTGATACTCTGTCTCATACGCACAATCATTCTGAAGCTCATGGATGACGACTCCTTCAAAGATCATCGACTCAATCCTCTTCCATGTCCATCGAATGCATCAATGCGTTGATCCCCGTGAGTATGATTTATTTTCACGTGGAATCTGACACTAATTCGCCCCGTCGCCGTAAATTTTGCCCCTCTGCGCCCCAGGGACTGGCTCAGATGTGCTTCGATTCTCAATGTTGCGGTCGTCCAAGTGCGCACAACCTTCAACAATTTGTTACTCGACCTTGTCAATAGAAATCGGTCTTTCGATCTTCAATCAATGGCAGAATGTGTCCTTCTCAATGCTCGGTATCTGCTGCCGATTTGAATACAACGAACTTGAAGGCAGCTTCTATCGTCTGGCGATTAGCGAATCTGACCATGGACTCGACCTTCGATTAGGAAAACCCACGCCATCAACATTTACTCACATGCACAACAATCAAATGGAAATCGGACAGTCAAATAATCACGCCCAAAATATGAATGCGTTCGGCCTCTAACCACAATAATTCGTCCTTCAAAAAAAATATGTCTACTCAGCCATTATCAATTCAACGACTACGATCCGCAGCTCCCATGGTACCGCCCACAGAATTAACTTGACCTCGCACAAGATCAACACGTATAGCACATGCGCTTCTGAATTTTGTGAGC
Source organism: Pinus taeda (assembly GCA_000404065.3). Taxonomy (NCBI): domain Eukaryota; kingdom Viridiplantae; phylum Streptophyta; class Pinopsida; order Pinales; family Pinaceae; genus Pinus; species Pinus taeda. The sequence goes on along the minus strand of APFE031178518.1, from coordinate 255,700 downwards.
GCGTATATGTATCTCCTCAGGAATGCACTAACACATTCTTTCGGCTTCCTATCAACAATACTGTGTTTATTTGCTCAGCAGTCAATCAAACCACAGTTATATCCTGAAAAACCCAAACTTCACGTGATCACTCAACCGTTCTCCCTTTGTCCAAGCGCAAGGCAATTGCTCGGGGTGCGTAACCTTTACACATCAAACTTGGCCCCAAGGAATATGTCACTATCAATCGACCTCTGAGATAAGTCTCGGCCTGCAGATGTGTAGTCTCAGCCCAATTCCATAGTTTCAAAACGCCCGATGTTCTTTTTATTTCGTTCCAATTTCAAATCACAACTGTGGCACTAAACTCGGTTTCCGCAACCACATAATTAACAAGCAATACAGTTGACTAGGGTTTCAAAAAAATCTCGCACTAGAGTAAGCAGCTAAGCTCAGCCTCCTTCAGAATAAATTGGTCTTCTTAGAACTGGAAATTCGGTCCTCCAACGTAGATAGCAAGAGTCGGTGTCTCTCTTCTGCAATCGAGCAATCCAGGCATATCTCTAATTGTACTGCAATTAATACATGGATAGTCACACAACAATTAAGTCTTCAAGAGTGTACCAGACGTGAATCCAGATCTTTGATCTTGAAATGGAGCTCACTGGATAATCGGCTCCCCCAGAATGCAAATGCTCAAACTTTATGACCCCAATAAAGAATTCGACGTTGAATATTTCGTTTGGCCATAGGAATAGACTCGATTTGGTCATGTGACGGTTTTCGGCAGGCTTGGCTTGACGGCTCAAAGAATTACACCCAACTCCAATCATTCTCACTAGTAATGCAAATAATCGTCCCTCGACTCCCAATTACTTGGCCCACTCTTCAAAATAATTTAAGCTTATGCTCTTCCAAAATAGTTTTGGACGGCTTTTTGTAAATTAATAATGGGCCATCTGAATAATTCAGAATTTGTAATATAACGCGCCCCTCGTAGAAATAATATTGGCCCAATGCACTATTTTTAACAAGTTGATGGATGCGGCTTTTCTAATTCCTTTGTCAATTTGAATTTGTCGGATAATTATGGAGCGAAAGACAATTTGGCAGAAAATTGTCTGACGGTTAAAAAAGAAAATTTGTTGAGAAGGACCGGCCAGGGCTTTTGCTTCATATTCCTTGTAATAAAATTATGGCTCCAGTGAATAGAGAAATCTGGTATTGTAAAAAATCTTGAATCCTCCCAACTAAAAACCCGCAGGCTGAGCCAAGACCAAGGCTCCGATACAACTGTAATGTCCCAAATGGGATATTTTGTGAATTATGCAGAAATTTAACTAAACCAAATTTTTTCCATAAAATCACCATTCAATATTCAGAAGATTGCCATGTAAAATATAACAAAGAGTGCATGCAATTCCATAATACAATGAACAAAAACAATCTCATCTTTTATTATAATAGAAACGGGGGTTTACATGTTGATGAGTTGAGATGGAAAACTGGCCTCAAGATTCTGCTCCAATGCTATGCTGACCCTCCAAAACTGAACAGAAATGTCACTGCTGAGCTATCCTGTGAATTTGGATGAATTCACCAAGGGGAGGTGGGTGCTCACCCAATTTCACTGAATCACCCAAGGGTTTTCGTCTTGGGGCTACCAATGAAGTAGAGAACCGGGTTCTCAACCTCTCATACAAGAAGAAATGTCAAATCCAAGATGTCATCCAACGCCTCCTCCTCCTTTTTTATAGATCTGATGGACCCCTCTAAAACTTCCTATTTTATTATTATTTTAATCATGGGGCAGTTTTCCCTCTTTTATTTCCTTAAAATATTTTTTTAGTGCGGGGAAAGGGTAAATTGGACACCATGTCTCCTCAGGTCATTGAAACTCACATTTCACCATTCTATCTTGTAGGTCTTCTTGTTCTAGTTCCAACGAGCAATTACACTAATGTGTTCTGTCAAGTATTCCTCGCGAAATGCCACTTTAAGCGTAATTAATTGAGTTAGGCCCAATAATGCCTCTGTTTTTTTAAGTTGTCGGAATGCACCGGAACGAAAGACAAACTATGTAGATGGTGGAATATACCAAGAAAATGCCATTGAACCTCATAAAAACTCTTCAAAACCCCTCCAAAAGCCTCTGGGCCCGCTAATGACACCAACATGCACCTGTGACCTATCTGCCCCCAACTCTGAAAGTCCATGCTAACCATGTCATAAGGAACACCAGAAAAAAGGAACATTACACAAATTCAGGGTAACATGCTATTTTGTCGCCAAGCAATTTAATGGGTAGGTAAGGGTAAGGTACAGTACGGTCAGGAGTGTACGAAATATGAATTTGTACTTTGTGTCAAGAAAATGATGAGGTCCACTTGCAGAGGTGTGTGGAACTTCTAACTGAAACTGATTTGTTCATTCATTTAATTCTATTGCCAATAATGGAGGTTGGTCAAGTATGGATTAGCCCTCTGCAGACTCCAAGAATCAGATCAACTAATGGCATAAATGATGCCAACTTCATAATCTAAATGATATGACTCGTTTTTTGTCTTTGATAATGACTTCTTGATAAATATATGCAATCAGATAGATCCATGGCTGCTGATAGCAAATTGCGAGATCAAAATAATATTAAAATAATGGTTTGGTAACATGAAAATTAATTTTCGTTGTTCTACTTGCCCTTATTTCTTTGTTGGAGATATTGTTTGGATATTTGTTCGTAAAAAAACAATCAAGATATATATGTTATGATGTTTTACAATTATTATATTTTTTCTTTTCTAAGAATATTGTTTATAAATTTAAATATTGTTATATAATGATAAAGACAGTTAAATTATAAAATTTCAATGATATATTTATAATTTTTTAATATTTTGTCGGGGCTCTGTTGCACACATTTTGTCAAATTTCCAAGGAAGCAGTTGTACCATATTTTTCAAAGGATCAAGATCATCAGCCATCAACATTTTACATCATTGTAAACCCATTCTGCAAAATTTGTAATGTAAATGATGCTAGTAAGACCATCTAAGTATGTAACAACCTAGATAAGCCTATTATTTTGGCGATGAGTATCATCCTAAGAGTTTTTTCATATCACTAATTCATTTGTGTTTCTAAACACGAATGATCGGCAAAGTTTTTCCTCCCAACCTCACCCCAAAGCTAAGGTGGAATTTATCGTTAAAGTCTTAAGTGAGTCCTAGTATTTTAGTCCAGTCTTCTGTAAAAGTGATTTATGAATAATTTAAGTTAATTGACTAAATTATTTTATTACAAGTCACTTGGTCTACTAGACCATATTGTGTCGCCAATTGGGTAAATTATTTGAGGGTCGATAATAGACAAGGATTTCCCTTTGAGAGTTGAATTATATAAAATCTCATGTAAAAAATATTTTAGTGCATGGTCCCTCATACTCAGACACCATTGCTAAAATATTTGAGTGTGGAAAAATAATAAATCCCTCATATGTCAATTAATTAATTTTTCTGGCAAAAAATAAAATTAATCCTAAGCCAAAAAATTAATTAATTTGAGTCAAAAAATTAAAATGCTAGAGAAATTAAATTCTCCAAGTGGAAAAGATCGTGGGTATTAAAGGAATTAATTTTTGGACGTCCTCCACCAAGAGAATATTGGAAATTTCAAGAAAAATTGGACCTCTAGGCCTTGGTGGTCAAGTCAAAGTTAATTTTTTGAGGAAATTAGTAAAAAAGGGGTTTAATGAGAAATTCGAAAATTTCTAAAAAATAATTATTTCAATGACAAAGATTAAAAGATTATCAAAGTTTTATCAACGGTCGAGATTCTTTTGACGAGGATCAAGCCAACTAGCCGTTATTTTTCACTTGGAGGATTTATCTATAAATTAGAGGCCATTTGTGTTTCAAGCCATCTGATGTTTGGCTAATGTAACTCTAAAAAGCTAATGTAAACTACTGTCCTGCTGGGAATGTTCGAATAATCATAATAAAGACTTTGGGGTGCAGTTCATAGTGTTTTTGATGTACTGATTTGTGGTATGTGTTGGGTACGGACATCTTATATTGTGCTTTATAATTGTTATTAATCGTTGTTTCATTGTAGGTGATAAGAACATTCTATTGGTAATTTGTGTGCTTATCTTAGGTGATCCAATTCACTGTGTGTTCTAACGATTTATCTTTCTGAAAATATAGTGTTTGCAGGTTAACTAGCCCTTGGACTCCAAGTTCACAAACTTTGGACGGAGGCTAACTATGTTTGGATTCTAAATATTTTTATGATTTTCTAACTTTGCTAAGGCTGTGGATTTTGCATCTATTTTTTGAAAATACATTTAGCCATTTATAAAAAATTTACAAAAAAAATATTTTTCAAAATTTCTTTTAGCATTGTACACATGTATATTTTGTAAATATAATTTGCAGTGTTGACAATATCGCCGAGATATTGCTGAGATTCGCAAATATTGCGATATTTCCGAAATATCGGCGATATCTCGGGAAAATATTGTGCTATGATGCAAAATATTGCCCAGGGACAGCAAAAAATTGTCGTCGCGGCTAGAAAAGTCCGATTTTGTTATTTTCATTCATTTTTATTTCTGATTGCTGGAGAAGGAATGGGAGAGCTATGTGCTTACTGCCAAGGAGGATTTGAGCGTTGAATAGCCATTATTGCCACCAACAACGAAGATTTTGTTGATCTAAAATTGAAGAACAGTGAGACAATTTCATTTCTTCCATTAACAGGTATGTTCAAATAAACCCCTATGTTAATGAATTTTTTGATAATTTTAGGATTATTTTTGCTTGCCTATTTGCCTACAAACATTTTTGTTTGTTTTTTTTCCATTTGCTATGATTTTCATGCCCATGAGCAAATGCAAGGGTTTTCTCCATATTTGGACAGCAAACTCCATCTTTTTTAACTTTCAAATGCACCCTCTTATTGTCATTTCTGGTTTTTCATTGAATTCACATTACAAATAATTTAGCAAAAAAATTATTTTGTAAAATGAGATGGTTATTACTTATTAATTCCAATTTTTTTTTTGGTGCCCTAGGTTTGAGTTAGCTCACTACAAAATTCAAATATGCCAAAAGCCTTGGACCCATTTTGGGAGTATGGGGAGCTTGATGGTGGGACAAATTGGGCATATCTTACATGCAAATTATGTGGGACAAGGATTACAGGAGGGGTTACACGATTGAAATACCATCTGGCTAGACTGACTGGACATGATGTTGAGATTTGTACAGTTTCTAGTCTGAAGCTTATACAAAAAGCTCTTGAGGCAATTGATGAAAAAGACAGAGAGAAGGAAGAGACAAAAAGAAATAAGGTTGAACGTGCAGGTAGATCTTTTGGGTTATCTTCTCTTGGTTTTGATGCTAAGGGTAGTGGGAGGGGCTCCACAGCATCACCTACTACTGCTAGTGCAAGGTCATCATTTTTTGTTCCACGAATAGGACATGTATCACAACCTGGCATAAAATCACTTTTTAAAAAAAAGGAGAAGCAAGAAGCAGATAGAGTCATGGGGAGGTGTCTTTTCTGGAGCGACTTACCTCTCAGCATCACCAAAACCAATCCATTTTGGTAGCCAATGTGTGATGCTATTGTTGTTGTGGGCCTAGGGTACAAAAGTGCTACATATGAGGAGTTGCAGGGGCCAATTCTTCAAGCAGAAAAGCAGAACATCAGCTCTAGATTGGCAGCGTTGAAAAAAACATGGGAAGTTACTGGATGCATAGTGATGTCTGATGGTTGGACAAATAGGAAGGGTAGGACCCTTCTAAATTTCTTGGTACATTTTCCTAAAGGTACCATGTTTATTAAATTAGTGGATGCATCGAAACATATCAAAGATGCAACAATGATATGTGAGTTGTTAGATGGGTTCATTCGGGAGATTGGTGTGCAGAATGTGGTGCAAGTCATAACAGACAATGCAGCTAATTATGTGTCTGCCAGCAAGATGCTTATGGAGAGGCATCGCACATTGTTTTGGACTCCGTGTGCAGCACATTGTCTCGATTTGTTGCTTGAGGATATGGGGAAACTCTCCTTCATCAAGGAGGCGGTTGATATGGCTAGGAGCGTCCCCAAGTTTATTTATAACCATGCTTTTGTTCTTAGCCTCATGAGGAATTTCACTAGAAATAAGGAGTTGCAGTGTCCTGTGATCACACGTTTTGCCCAAAATTTATTACTCTTCAGTCTTTGCTTCGATGTTAGTTCAAGTTGAAGCAAATGTTTGTCTGATGACTGACGTAATTGTAGATACAACAGGAGATAGGATGGGAAAACCATTGCAAAAATGGTGTACTCTGAGATGTTTTGGCGTGGAGTAGAAGAAGCATGTTCAGTTAGTGAACCTATAGTAAAGGTTCTCAGATTGGTAGATGGGGAGAAGCCTGCAATGGCTTATTTGTATGAGGCCATGGATAGGGCCAAGGAGGCCATTCGTTCTTATTATGCAAACAAGGGTTTTGCTGGCCTTGATAGGCATATGATGTTATGGGATGTGATTGATAGTCGGTGGACAGGGATGCTTCATCGACCCATTCATGCAACAACACTCTTCTTGAACCTCGCATTTTCATACAAATGTGGCTTTGATTTTGATGGCGAGGTGATGGAAGGGCTCCATTCCTGTATTCATAAGATGGTACTTGATCTTGAGCTTCGTAGCAAAATCAATCACGAGATATAGTTTTATCGGGATTGTGTTGGCCTATTTGGCTCTGATGATGCTATTAGGGAAATAACCCTCTTCATCCCACATAAGTGACAAGTCATCACTCATTAGAAATTAGAATTTTCAATTTAGAATTTCCTTACTTATAATTCTATTTTTTTTAATTTCAATTATGTAAATTTTATTTGAAAGTTTAATTATGTTTCAAGTTTTTGAATTTTTTATTTCTTTATTTTGTGGTAGATATTTAATGGTGAAGCTATGGTGCAAGGGCACCAAATTTGCAGAAATTGGCCATAAAAATCTTGAGTCAAACATGTAACTCTTCAGGGTGTGAGCGCAATTGGAGTGTTTGAGAAAATACACGCAAAAAAGTGCAACAAGTATAACTTTGAGCTCTAGCCTTCAGTTGAGCAATTACACTTATTGTAATTTTTAATTTTTAATTTATGACCTTCAAGTGTCAAGAGTCAAGACTCATTAGTTTTTTTGACACTCTTACATGTTGGAGTTCGCATGCCTCAATGATTTAGTGTATGTGCATTACAACATCCGACTTCGAGTGAGGCAAATAGAAGCACCAATGGATCCAAATGTCATTTCCTTAGACAATATTAATGTATTGTCTCACTGGAGGGTGGAGTCTGAGGAGCCCATCTTGGAGGAGTCACCCTCATGGTTAGAGCCAGATGATTCATTAGAACAGGGACAACACTCGGAGGAGGAGGAGGAGGAGGACACTATGGGAGCATCAGCATCAACACCATCTGCTAGAAATATAGGAGAGCACAGCTCCATACCTAGCACTCATGATTTGACATTAGGTGCAGAGGCAGGGCCAGGGCCTTCTACTACTAGGGGCAGGCTTGGAAAACAACCCGTCATGTTTTCCTGTAAAAGGGGGAGAGAGCAGTGATTTCAAATATATAGCTGCTAGTTTTATTTGTTTTGTTACATATAACTCATGATGATGAGATACTTTTATATATGTGATGTTATTTTGTATTGGTTCTCCACATTTGAGTCTTTAAATGGACAATTATCAATTTATCAGGGATGCTTTTGATGTATCATTTCTATTTAACATCATATATATCAATGCTTTCTTCATATTTATGTGCCATGTGTTTATTTCATGTTGTTATTGCTTTATATGTTTAAAAATTAAAAAAAATGAATATATTATGCATTTTTTATGCTTGCCGATATTTTCGCCGATATTGCCGATAAGTTGTTGACCCTCGCCGATATTTTGCCGATACCGATATTTTCAACACTAATAATTTGTATAATATATTTGTAAAATAATTTATTTTGTAGCTGGGGTTTTTAGGGTTTTGAATTTTCTAAATTTTTGTATATATTGGGGTTTTGGGTATTTATAAATTCATTTGTGCAGGTGAGATCAAAGGCGAATTACTGGATTAGAGCTATATCTAGGCCCTTAAGGGTAAGATCTAACCTCTACAAATTTTTGTAAGGCTAGCTACCGAAGAATTTGTAGAAAAATTGAAGATCTGAAGCAAGTTGATTTTCTGGCAAGGGTTTTGAATTTTTTTTTAGGGCCTTATGGCCCAACATCCTCCTCCAGCCTCAACGCCAACCCTCCTTGGCCATACCTCAGCCCTTTGAGGCCCATCGTCAACCTTTTTCTAGCTCTAGAGGCTAGCCGTAGGCCTAAAGAGGCCTCAACCTCCTCTCTAGCCCTAGCCATGGGCCTCTAAGGCCATTTTTGGCCTGGCTGTGAGCCCCTAGGGCCTTGTCCTCCCTCCTTGAGCTTGAACTGCAGCCCTTTAGGGCTTGCCGTGAGCCCCTAGGGCCTCGTCCTCCCTCCTTGAGCTTGAACGGCAGCCCTTTAGGGCTTGTCGTGGGCTGTTAAGGCCTAGCCGCAGCCCTTTTAGGGCCTCCTCCTCCTTTCGGCTCTCCCTTTCGGCCTCCTAGCCCTTTGCTCTCCCCCTTGGCCTCCTTCCTGAACCTTCCGCTGCCTCATTTGGCCTCTTGGCCTCCTATTTAGCCCCTGCGTTAGCCTCTTATGCCTCTTTACCTTAGCCGCTAGGCCTTTTTAGCTTCCCTTGTGTGCCTTTGCCCTCTTCCTAGCCCTCTCTTCCCTTTTCATCTCTGAAATTTTTTGGGACTGAATATTGGTTGGTTTTGCAGAGAGAAATTGGCTCAAGTTTTGTGTTTTCAGGTGCCAAGTTCATTAGAAAAAAATTTGGCAACTTGGGCAAGTGATCTTCAAGGCTTTGGACCTAAGCGTTTGATCTTCTAACCTTTATTTACTCACTGTTTTATTTTAGCAAGTTAAATGAATCATAACAGTGATAAAGGACATCCTAAATTGGCATATATTTAACTCATAATGGGCTTGGCATGCTAAGGGATTAATTCTTTGAGTCGAGTTTCCATCAGTGAGATTGTTCTACATTTTATTGCCAACTATCATATGTATAATCAATCTGATATAACAGTAATAAACACATCATAAGAAGTTAGTTATCTCATACATTCACTTGACAAATCATTTAGTGTCTTATTGATCATATTTGGTTTTTGCATGCTTGCCATTTCTTGGATGTAAAGTGATTTACTTGCTGCTGTCCTAAAGGTTAATAAGTGCTTATTTCATTAGTGTTTCTAAGTGCTATTGTGAAGAATCTTGTTATTTGAAGGCTAACATTTGTTTGTTTACTTGTAAGCTCATTAATTTTGCACTAAGTAAGCACTCACACATCATAACTCTAATCTTGTTAAATGGTTTATGTTACTTTGGGGATTGAAGTAGCTCTCTCTTTCTTAAGTGTCTTGGCATCTAATTGGCATTATTGTGTTAAGCATCTAATTGTTTAAGGAGCATTGCTAAGGAAATCATTAGATAATTGTTAAACACAATTTTATTTTGCTATCACACCCTAAGAAGATTTGATGATTGTATTGTTTATCTTAAGCATTGGCGTCTTGAGAATTGTTGTTTCTAAGTGAGCATCTCTTAACTCTAACATAAGATCATTGCCATTTTCTTTGTTAAAATATCTTTGAAGGTCCCTAATTGTTTCAATTGTGGCATCATCTTTAATAATCTTGCAATTGAATCCCAGGTTAGCATTGGGACTGGGGAGCCAGATTGGACTTTCCATCATATACTAGAGGTGCAAGACAAGATGATTGGCACAGTGATCGAGCACAACCTTGCATGCAGTTTCGGTCAGCACTAGTGGCCAGCTAGTTTGACAAGAGACTGAGCAGACTCTGGAAGATGTACTGGCACATCTTCCATGTATGGGGTTGCAGGATGATCAACATGGAGTTGTTCGGATGGGACGACATTAGTATGCCACCATGCACAGAATTATATGGAGACGATGCTTTTCCATTGATGTATTGGGCATAGAAGCCACCAAGGATTAGCACAACAATGACATCCCCATTAGCATGTGAGGAGTTATGTTGCTCAAATTTACTAGGACAAATTAGGAGATGTGACTCATATCACAGTGGGTTCACTAGAAAAGTGGCAAAGACATTGGCACATGCAGGATACCAAATGATATAGGGTGGTACAACAACAGGCAGTGGTATCCAATGGTGCACAGAGATATGCCATGGAGTGCAAGGATACGTAGTTGTATGCAATAGTGTATGGCGTTGCACAACAAGATCTTGGAGCGTTACCTCTAAGGAGACCCTTTGATAGGGACATCGGGTGTACCATTGGGTTTGGCTCGCCTTTGATCAATGAGGGGACAAATGATCATCTAGGAGCATCATGTCTTTGATTGAGAGGTCAACAGATTAGATATAGAGAGAAGAACATTCATAGGATTTCCCTTGGATATCCATATGGATTCTTGATTATACCATTGAGGACCTAAGCACCTATCGCTCTCCAATATTGCTTATTGTGACAGAGGGTTTAATTATTGCCCCTTGATGTTCTTATTATGAGAAACACAAAACGGGATGCTCGCTTAAGACAGTTGGATGCACAATGCATCATGGATAGGAGAGAAACTTCCTAGTTGAAGCATATAGTTGGTAGGTGAGTTGATGGAGATAGGCTTAGAGTAGCACAATCTACTGTAGAGGTAGCATATGTTCTGCCCCTAAATTCACATTTAGGGAGATGATTATGAGAGACGTGCATGATATGTTCTTGGCAGGGCATTTCGGGGCATTATATGAGTATGGGGTATGGCAGATGAGGCTCTAAGCAATAATGGGGTGCGTCAAAAGGAGAAGGGATAGTGGATTTCATTGTGTGGTATGCGGGAGCAAGGCAGTTTAACATGCACTGGATTTATTCATGATACATGGTGTCCATCTATTGGTTGCATACACGGATAAAAAATGAGGCATAAATGGATTCCAACAATTAGCAGTACTTCACTGCAGCAATCAATAGGGATTGGGAGTTGTGAACTTCCGATTTGGATGTGGAATCCAGGGATCCAGTTGGTTGATAGATCACTCCATTTAGCGATGAGTAGTGTTATGATAGCAAGTGATTTAGTTGATTTTGGGGTCGACACATGAAAGGTTATTAAGGCCTTCACCATATGGCGAGACAGGTTTTCCCTGTTGTTACTCAGGATCGAGTTTAGTTGTATACCGATAGACTCTGACCTCGCTAAGATACCTTAGTGGGATGTGCTTCATGGTTATGGGTCTAGACCTTAAAGATATTTTAACATGTGATTCCAGGCAAGGAGGATTTAGTATGAGCGTGATCGGAAAACCATTATGACCAGAGTGGCGCAGTGTCAACATGGAAATCTCTTTTTGAGATTAGCATGGGACCCTAACATTATTGGGCTTGGAAGTTCAACTGCTACCTAAGATGAGCTAGTTTTTTTAATAGGGGGAGATCACTCAAATCTTACATTGGACTTCATTGTTACTGCGAGTGTTCACTTCTTAGTAATACATTGGTGATATGGAGTGCCTCACTAGTATGGCAGTGTGATTAGTTGAAGGAGACCATGTTTAGTTCATGTGGACGAGGATGCTTTTCTGCAGGGATTGGATTGTATCTTTAGGGGTTAACTCTTGAGGTACACGAGATTGGTTTCCTAGTGGGGCAATTTGATGAGGAGCTAATCGGGTTGTCGCATTGTCGAGATGGCCTACTCGTTGGCAATATGTTGAGGGCTTTTGGTGCCTATACCTTGTTGGGAAGTGAGTGGAGCAAGGAATGCTTCACAATGATCAAGATGGTTTGGAACCCAGATATCATGAGATCCATTCATGTTGGGATAGTACAGCGGCCTAGAGTGGTTCAGTGGCACATTTGGGACCCTAGTATTAGTTTGGGTCATCTTGTAGAGTGACATCTTGTGATGACATTGCTTGAGGACAAGCAATTTTAGGCGGGGAGGACTATAATGTCCCCTTTTTCTTGAGCATGGAGGTAGCATTCCCACTTGCCTAATTGTCTCCTTTAGGCTAGCAAGAAGAGAAAATTGCTAAGGAGACTAAGGATTTTTACCTCAATTCACTCTTATATTATTAAAGTAAATAAAAAGGGGGTAAAAGTCACTTGGTGGAAAAGTGACTTCATCAATTAAAAATTAAAAGGAGAGATCCAAAAGCTTGGAGAAGATTTGGGGAAGCCTTATAAAAGGAGATCGATGGCCATTCCTCAACATTCTATCTGGTTTATTTGTTATTGTGATTGGATTTGAGCTCAAGTGAGTCTCAACACGAGGGTTTTAGGCGAAACCCTCAAACTAGTTTTGGTGGACATCCATTTCCACCCTAGTTTGCTGCTAGTAATCAGTTGAGTTTGGTGGTCATCCACAACCATCCTATTTGTCTTATTGAGGAAGTCATTCAGACTTTCCAATTGTGTTTATTTATTGGTGATTCTTTAGGTTATCCTAAAAGTGCCAAAATATTTATCATTTGCCAGAGGAGCATTTCTCTAAAGGGCCAAGTCACTTCAACAACTGTTATTTTCTTTAGAAGGTTGAGTTTATAATTTATTGGAGTATCATTTTAATCACATTGTGGCAGTGAGGCGGAATTCATCCTTTGCCAGAGATCTAATTGTTGGTACCTGTTGTCACTCGCTGCTTTACAAGTTATCAATTACCTAGAATGCATCAGAGCAATGAAGTTTGATGCCATTTTTCAAACCACAGAAGCTATTAGAGACAAATCAGACCCTCTCCATTGCGTAGTGCTTGGAAAGAGCTTTCCAAGCGGTATATGGAAGTCCGAAAATGGACTCCTGGAGCAGAAGTTAAGACATTTTGAAGTCTACCTTAGAAAAGACTAGCAAACCAAGAAAATTACAAAGTGTGGAGGCAAATCACAATCGGAGGTCCAGGGGGTCGATCGCAATTGCAAATCAGCTATCAGCGGAGGTTATCAGGCAAGGAACACTAGCAGAATGAAAGGCAACGATCCGCCGATTGCCAATACACATATCAACAGCCGGCAGGTCCAGATGGAGCATTTATCGCAATTGGACATCGGTAGGATCCTTGGGGCACACAGCTAAGGTTATCAGAAAGTCGCAATCCCGAACGCCGATATCACATCCCGCAGTCACAACATACTCCAAAATGTGCAGGGACTGATGTGCGATATATTGTTGCACCGCTGGGGAAGGGCCGAAAAGAGCTAACAAAGGAAAGTAGGGAAAAAAACAAGGCGAGTGGCCCCCTTTCTCTCTCCTCCACGTGGCATCAGCGATTGACTATTGGCGGAGTCTCAAGGCTCACACTTAAGGATTACCGGCGGTTCCTAGTGTCGAAGGCCGATAAAGTAGTACTGCAGTCCCGCGATAAAGGCGATCGGTGGATTGACACGATTCACAATTCAAAAGACTCACAAGCCGCCAATCATGTGATAAAGTGGTGCGTCGCCGAGGGGCCAAGAAAACCAAATACAAAGGAAATGGCCAGAAAAACATGGGTCGGGCCTCCCCTTTCTATCTCCTCCACGTGGCAGGTTCCCACATCCCGGCGACCCCGCATCTCGCAAGATAGTCATATTAGCGGAGTTCCAAACTTGATAGACCATGCGAGGGCCAATATTGCGATATAGTGTTGTATCGTCGGGAGAGGGCCGAAAAGTTTAACACAGGAAAGGCTTACAAAATAGGGTCGAGCATGCCCTTTTCTCTCTCCTCCAGGGGGCCAGGTGGTTTCCTCTAATTGGTCCTCTAAGCTGACAGGGCAGCTGATGTCAGCAGTGATGTGGAAGTATGGTTGATGATGTAGCAGAGGACACATGTCACCTGGTTTCAGTGTTTTCTGGGGTGACATGGGGCCATTGCTGGGTGCCACGTGTCACCACTCACATAGTGACACGTGGCAGTGATGACATCACCCCGCAGATCGGCGATCGCAGCTGTTAAGGGGAAAAATCTTAGAACATTGGTGCAGAGCCATTGCGATGCATGGAACTCCACCCCGGTTGCGATAAATGACTAGGGCAGGGTCTATATGGACCTCGCGTTCGCACTGTCAGCCTACTCCAAGGAAAAGGGTAAAGCAAGGTTTAAAGCGCATATATGTGGATTTGCGATTATAAAGGAAAAGGCCCCCGCATGGTTGTTCAAAGCCTTGGTGCTCAAAAGCCTAAACCCCTAGTCCCAGCCCCTGGTTATATTGAGGAGTGTCACACAAGGGGCTATAATGAAGGGAGGCTAAGGGAGAAATGAAAAATGCCTGTTTCGCCTGTTTTAGAGGTACAAAGGCCCGTGGCTGAGAGATTTGGTTGTTACACTACAACGAGGCACCGATAGTGCAAGAGAGAACTTTAAATGGGCGGATGAACGGAAACTGTAACAGTTAATGGAGCATGGCGCAGCTGCAAAGCAGTATGGGGGGGACTCAGGGAGGCTTAATGGCACGACATGGTGCTCCACTCCCTCTACACAGAAAAGGACCACTTGGGAACATGCCTTTCCCACTCTGTTCCCTATTCCACCGAACAGGTCACTCAAGTAGTTAAGGCAAAATTGACAGAAACCGACCTAGCAGCAAGTGGAATGCATCATAGCAGGGACGTGGCTTGATTAGGGGCCTCCATTGGAACAACAAGGGGACACCTCCTCCTTCATCTCTCCATTTTCTTTCTCTGTTCATTAATTTCTATTTATTTCCAAGAAGGAATTTGATGTCGATTATAATCTTTTTGGGGCAACAGAGCCTTAGACTGACCGAGGCAACTAGTCTAGCATGACAGTTGGGGCTTGAGCTCAGATATTTTGTAAACTGTAATTCCAACTCCCCCTCTGATAAATAGGGGGAAGCAATAGCATACAAAGGTTTTGGAATTTCTCACCCGAGAGAGCTGAACTCTATGATACCATATTTTGGCTCATAGCTCTATAACTTGTAAGTGAACGACTGTTATCTTAGATTGTATTACTTTACACAGGCAAATCTTCAGACTATCACAGAAATGGTGGTGATTCCTCCTTCTCAGCATTACAGTATGTTTTTCCTTGTGTTAATTCCCTTATGTTCATATTCTTCTCTGCATGTGTTCTACAATAGCTACTAGAAATTATTTCATGCTTCCTTACAGGTCCATGTGTATTGATTTATTAATGCATAATGCTTGTATGAAGGGCTAAAGTATATCTTTAAACTGCTCTATAAGAATCATAGCACCCATCTTCTCTCCAGTCCATCAATTCCACTTATAACTCAAACAAGTGTAGAATTTCCCATTGCTTGCAGCTCTATGTGTTCAATATAGAATTTTGGATGTTTTGGGCTCTATATGATGAGTTATGCTTTCTCCTAATTCTCTTTTATTTACTCAACAAAGCCTATTAAGCTGTAATCCCCTTTGAAGTAATCAGCCTCCGTTGTTCTATGTGATACTACTGGGCACTGTGTGTGAGGGAGTACCTGAAATCCATAACTCATACCTTTGGAGGAATGAACCAAGCCCCATCATTATCTTTCATTATGTGACAATTGGAGTGATGCAACCCCCTCACATATAACCTTACAAGCACTCCTCTATTTAAGATGTCTTAAACACTGGTCTACAATCAACCCAGAGGCTGTCTCTAGGGAGCTTTCTTGTCTCATGTTGCACTTGTGCTACATGGTGCAAGATTTAGCCACAACATCTTTCTGGCACCATTGTCGGGGAACAGATTAGAATATTTTTCCTTGGGTATGACAAAGTTTTACATTTCCCCTGTTAGATGAGATAGGGAAGTGTGGGTTGAAGATCTCTCACCTTGGTTACTCCACCAATTAATTTTATGGTAAACATCCTGGTGACTCCATTGTCTGAATATTAATTGTAAACTCTTTGGCTACTACATTTGTCAAGAAATGGAAGAGACGATGGAAGAGAAGGTTAGCTTAATAAAGAAATCCTTATATAGACTTATGAAGCTGGAGTTGGACCTTCGACAACAGTATTCCTCTTTCTCTGACAAAGAACAAGAAGCCAGGACGATAAAGAAGAGGAGGATTAGCTTGATCTAACACTAAATGATGATGAGATGGGTGATTGTTGCAAGCAGTTCTCTGATTTCATGATGGCTCGATTGCACAAGAGAATTGTTCTTCGGTTATCTCGAAATACATCAATGGGACATGACCAAAATGAAGGCACTTCCTCCAAGGAGCCTCCCAGGCCAGCTGACAAGGGAAAGGGACTTCTAGATCCAAATTGCTTTAAGCTCGAAGTCCTCAAAGAAGAGAAGTCACCCTCCCCTTCCTGGCCCATTTGTGAAGAAGGAAAAGAGCCAAGTAGTGTTTGTGGCTACCATGGCCAAGAGGATATTGACCAGCACATTGGTCATGAAAAGGAGGTAGCTGCAAATTTTCTTTTTCAAAACCATGACCCTGTGGCTGAGTACATGGGCATATTCTTTGATCAATAACAAAGCTTATTTCAAGAGCATGTATCAGATTCCTCGTTTGAAAATTTTTCATGGTGCATGCTCATTTTAATTTTTGTTTTTCAACAGTGTAAAGGCATATGGTCTAGTACTCTAATGCTGGCGTGGCTCCATTGGAGGGTTGAACACATTTAGCTAAATTAAGTTTTGTGCATAAGTAGGAATGTACATAAATAAGCTCACCAGCTGAGCATTTACTTTTCAGTTGTTAGAATTTTTATTTCTGAATTTTAGATTCAGGAAGAAAGTCCCATGGAGATTTTTTTGGTTACAAAGATTCATTTATCACTGACTCCATGCCCGATGGTGAAGGATACTGATCTGCAAGTTCTCAGTACCTTGCCAGCAAGGCACTGTCCCCAATAGGAGCCAATGTTGTCACTCACTACTTTACAAGCTATCAGTTACCCAGAATGCATAAGACCAGTGAAGTTTGAACCCATTTTTCAAACCACAGAATCTATCAGAGCCAAATCAAAGTCTCTCCATTGCATAGTGCTCGGAAATATCTTTCGAAGCGGTATATGGAAGTTCGAAAATGGACTCCTGGAGCAGAAGTTAAGGCATTTTGAAGTCTACCTTGGAAAAGCCCAGCAAACCAAAAAAATGACTAAGTGTGGAGGCAAATCGCAATTAGAGGTCCGGGGGGCCGATCGCAATCGCAATTCGGCTATTGGCAGAGGTCAGCTGGAAAGGAACATTGGCGGAATGAAAAGCAGTGATCTGCCAATCATCGATATCGCATATCGATAGTTGACGAGTCTGGACGAAGCATTTATCACAATTGTCCATAGGCAGGATCCTTGGGGCACACAAATAAGGTTATCGGCACGTCGCAGTCCCGAACTCCGATATCGCATCCCGCAGTCATAGCGTACTCCAAAACTTGTGGGGGTCGATGTGCGATATATTGTTGCACCACTAGTGAAGGGCTGAAAAGAGCTAACGAAGGAAAGCAGGGAAAAGCCAAGGCAGGTGGACCTCTTTCTCTCTCCTTCATGTGGCATTAGCGATCGACTATCAGTGGAGTCCCGGGGCTCACACTTAAGGATTATTGGTGGTTCCCGGCACCGAAGGCTAATATCGCAATCCCGCGATATTAGCGATCGATGGATCGACACGGTTCACAGTTCAAAAGACTCGCAAACCGTTGATCATACGATAAAGTGATGCATCGTCAGGGGCGGGGGCGAGAAAACCAAATACAAAGGAAATAGCCGAAAAACAAGGGTTGGGCCTCCCCTTTCTCTCTCCTCCACGTGGCGGGTTCCTGCATCTCGCAAGATAGTCATATTGGCGGAGTTCCAAACTTGATAGATCATACGAGGGATGATATTGCGATATAGTGTTGTATCGCCGAGAGAAGCCAGAAAAGTTTAACACAAGAAAGGCTTACAAAATAGGGTCAGGCATGCCCTTTTCTCTCTGCTCCAGGGGGCCACGTGGTGGCCTCTGATTGGTCCTCTGAGCTGATGGGGCAGTTGATGTCAGCAGTGGCGTGGCAGTACGGTTGATGACGTGGTAGAGGACATGTGTCACCCGGTTTCAGTGTTTTTAGGGGTGACATGGGGCCATTTCCAAGTGCCACGTGTCACCACTCATAGGGTGACATGTGGCAGTGATGACATCACCCTGCAAATCGGTGATCGCGACTATTAAGGGGAAAAAGCTTAAGACATTGGTGCAGAGCGATTGCGATGTGCAGAACTCCTCCTCAGATGCGATAAATGACTAGGGCAAGGTCTATATGGACCTCGCGTCCGGACTGTCGGCCTGCTCCAAGGAAAAGGGTAAAGCAAAGGTTTAAAGTGCCGATATGAGGATTTGCGATTATAAAGGAAAAGCCCCCCCCGCACGGCTGTTCAAAGCCTTGGCGCTCAAAAGACTAAACACCTGGTCCCAGCCCCTGGTTATATTGAGGAATGTCACACTACGGGCTATAATGAAGGGAGGTAAAGGGAGAAATGAAAAATGCCCATTTCGCCTACTTTAGAGGTACAAAGGCCAGCGGCTAAGAGATTTTGCTATTACACTAAAATGAGGCACCGATAGTGCAGGACAAAACTTTAAATGGGCGGATGGGCCAACAGTTGTAATAGTTATGGAGCATGGCGCAACTGCAGAGTAGTATGGGCAGGACTCAAGGAGACTTAATGTCACGACATGGTGCTCCACTCCCTCTACACAGAAAAGGACCACTTGGGCACGCGCCTTTCCCACTCCGCTCCCTATTCCACCGAATAGGTCACTCAGGCAATTAGAGGCAAAATTGACAGAAACCGACCAAGTAGCAAGTGGAATGCATCACGACAGGGATGTGGCTTGATCAGGGGCCTCCACTGGAATAGCAAGGGGACACCTCTTTCATCTCTCCATTTTGTGTCTCTATTCATTATATTCTATTTATTTCCAAGAAGGGATTCGATCTCGATTGTAATCTTTTTGGGGCAGCAGAGCCTTAGATTAACCGAGACAGCTAGTCTAGCCTGATAGCAGGGGCTCAGGTTCAGATATTTTGTAAACTGTAATTCCATCTCCCCTTCTTATAAATAGGGGGAAGCAATATTATACAAAGGTTCCGGAATTTATCACCCGAGAGGGCTGAACTCTGTGATACCATATTTTGGCTCATAACTCTGTAAGTGAATGACTGTTATCTTAGATTGCATTACTTTACACACGCAGATCTTCAGACTATCATAGAAATGGTGGTGATTCCTCCTTCTTAGCATTACAGTGTGTTTTTCCTTGTGTTAATTCCATTATGTTCATATTCTTCTTTGCATGTGTGCTACAATAGCTACTAGAAATTATTTCATGCTTCCTTACAAATCCATGTGTATTGATTTATTAATGCATAATGCTTGTATCAAGGGTTGAAGTATACCTTTAAACTGCTCTATAAGAATCATAGCACCTATCTTCTCTCCAGTCCTTTAATTCCACTTGTAACTCAAACAAGTGTAGAATTTCCCATTGCTTGCAGCTCTACGTTTTCAATATAGAATTTTGGATGTTTTGGGCTCTATATGATGAGTTATGCTTTCTCCTAATCCTCTTTCATTTACTCAACAAAGCCTATTAAGCTGTAATCCCCTTTGAAGTAATTGACCTTCGTTGTTCTATGTGATACTACTGGGAACTATGTGTGTGAGGGAGTACTTGAAATCCATAACTCATACCTTTGGAGGAATGAACCAAGCCCCCTCATTATCTTTCATTACGTGACAATTGGAGTGTTGCAACCCCCTCACATATAATGTTACAAGCACTCCTCTATTTAAGATGTCCTAGGCACTAGTCTACAATTTGTTGAAATTTCTAAGTCTATCCATTAGAAATTTAATATGTATTCTTTTGGTTTATTTCTTCTACTGGTTAATTACGAACAAGTTATTTAAACATATAAATAATGAAATAAACACAATACAGTCTCAACCATCTACAAATCAACAGCTGAAAGAAAACAAGCACACAAGTGACACTGTTATTTTTGGACAACTCGTCCCCGAAAAAACCCAATGCGGAAAAACTAGTGCAGCAATTCTAATGGTTTCTTTTATTTTGTTGTCTATCCTTGAGTACAACTGGGTGCCAAACTGGCTCACCCAACAAAGAAAAATAACTGGCAGTAATAACTCTCTATGCGGAAGCAGGTATTCAGAAAACCTGCCCCACGAAACCCTCTTGAGCAACACTAAAGCTTTGCGTCAGCCTCAAAACCCTCTGCGTTAGCCCTCTGAGGCGTTTCCTAGCCTCTGGGACCATCTGCGTCACTCCTGCTGCTCTCTGCGTGGATGAACTTCTAGCCTATGCATTGTTTCTGCTGGGCTCTGCATGGCCTGTTTTGGCTTCTGCGTCTGTCTCTCTGCCTCTACACTGGTGTCTCGGCACTATCTCTGCCTCTATGTCCAGTGTTCACTGCCCCTCGCTGCTGATAACTAATTCAACTTTACTTACCAAACCCCGCTCTAGTAAATCGAATGACTGATCACTCTAGTGTGTTCTCCAACTGACCCTCAAGCCTCCTCTTATACTTTACATGTTGGTCCTTCAACGATCGAGATTACATCTCTAATCAACGACTAAGATTAGATTTGGCTTGATCCATGTCCTTTAGAACCTTCTAACCCAGTTTTATATTAATA